>BDUI01001475.1:99562-115205 GCA_002335545.1 Apodemus speciosus
TAAAAGCTCCCTACATCATTTGATATGAGTGTCCTGATCGGGGAAGCCATGCCAAGTCCATAGTCTTATGGGAACCTATCAAATTCCAGTCCCAGGGTGCTACTTGGAGATGTCACTCTGAGGGATGGAGGCAGGAGAGACTGGCTGGAGTTTCTACAGAACTCAAGGCAGATGGGGACACAAGGGGACCCTCTGTGTCCCAGGCTTTCTGAATGAGCAGAACTGGTTCTTTCCCTGCCAGTCACATGGAAGGTAGTTTAGGGAGTCAGCCACAGGCTCCAGAGTCCATGCCTCATAATCCAGCCCTGAGCCCTGCTGTAAATATTCAGTTCTTTGAGCCCCCGCTCAAATGTCATGCCTGTGAGCCTTTAATCAGGGCAGCGCCTCACTCTGGACCCCGTCCAAACTGTCAATGTCTTTCTTGTGGCTGGATTCAGACCCTGGCACACGGCATATTCCAAATGGATTTGCCCACGAACTGCTAAGAGAGGTGACGCTGGCTGCCCAAGCCATCAGATCTTGGCTTGGGGCAACACAGCCCGGCAGCTGCCTTTTTGGATAGCACCCCCACTCCCCCTCTCAGAGCACATGATCAGCCAAGTGTTCCCTTGGATCTATGGCATTCTAAGAAAGAACCCCGGATATTAACTTCTTAGAGACACACGACAAATATCAGTAAGTTAACATGGATAAAATGTTTTTGCAACAAGAAGCACATATACCAAAGTGGGTATTTCTACCCTTTCCAGAACCCTGTTACTCAGTATTTCCAGCTTTCTAGAACCTTGTGACTCCATCAATAACTTCCCACATGCAGTGACATTCATATTTTCTCCCTAACACCTCTGCTCCCAATTGAATTCCTTGACATATCATGAGACCCAAACATTAACGATATGGCATTTTCCAAGGGATGCTCTTAGAAACTAAAGTGTCAACAGAGGGACCTGGATACTTCTGTAGAGGAACACCTGCCTATTGTCCATTAGCAACTGCTTAAACAACTGTAGWAGCAACTCTGTAAGAAACAGCAACCACAGGCACCGAGTTTGGAAATTTATTAAGTCAGTGTTTGCACACCAAGCTTCTGTGTGACCTGAAGGGGACACCCGTGCAGGAGCAGACACCCATGCAGAAAGCACATGACATGCACTGTGCCCATCAGTGTGCCCTGAGTGTCTCCGTGCTGCAGGGCCACAATTATTTTGTCATTCGGGTTAAATGCATGTACACTGTTTTTGTACATGGAATATAACCACCTCCCCCCAAATCTAAGACGCCGCTCATCCTCATTAGCAATCAAGGGAATGCAAATTAAAACAATAATGAGATACTTGTTCAGCAGCTGATTAACAAAAATTAGGAAGATTGGTGTCACTTCAGAACCCGGTAAGTGCAT
The DNA here is from genome assembly GCA_002335545.1 of Apodemus speciosus. Lineage (NCBI taxonomy): Eukaryota > Metazoa > Chordata > Mammalia > Rodentia > Muridae > Apodemus > Apodemus speciosus. The sequence goes on from BDUI01001475.1 coordinate 100,962, forward strand.
AAAAGGGAATACAGACACCAAAGGGGAACAGCGACAAAAAAACCAGAGAAACCAGTCTGAGGTGGCACCCATTAAAGCTAATGACACTTTTGCTTGTTGTTGCTGCTGTCTAAGTATGTGGTGCTACTTCTGGGTATCTTGTCCACAGAAAATAACCAGTCAAGCCCATGGGCAAGTTTGAGACTCAGTGAGAGACCTTGTCTCACCAAATAAGATGGGAAGGCATTGAGGAAGACACTTGTCAGCCTTCGGCATCCAAACCTGAGTATGTGCAGAGAAACTCGTAGACGCATGAACTCAAAGAGAATGTCTCCTCAGCCGGCTGCTGGGTCCTAAATCCTGCTCTGGGGTATGTTTCTCTCCTGGGTCTCTCTAGTTGACCAAGAACAAAAGGCCAGGGACAGGAGGAGCCCTGCACCAAGCAACATTCCCGTAACTCACTCGTTATTTTCATTCCTGCCCACAGCCAAATTTGTGTGGAATTCATCGTTATTTTCCAGCTGCCAAGGAACAGAACTGGCGAGCAGAGTTCTAAAACTATGTTCACCAAGGTCTTTCTTGAAATAACATTTCAGTATTGAAACAAAGCAGACAAGCTAAGCCCCTGAGCTCTTTAACTTGGAGCACACAAAAGCAGATTCCACAAATGTTCCACACCCCACCCAACGGAGGACAGAAGGCGACCCAGACAGGTTTTGTTTTGTTTTGTTTTGTTTTTTGTGGACTTGGGGTTTTTTGTTGTTGTTCTTGTTTTATTTTTGTTTTTTCCAGACCCCTGCAGTCCCAAACCTCTCTAAATGCCTTTGAAAGCCTTGGCTGTGTTCAAGTAGCAACAGGGAATAAAGATTTAACTTATGCAGAATCAAAATGTATCACCAAAAAGTCAAAGGTCAAAGGCCCCAACTGTCACCTGGATGTTTGGCTTCCTCATTGCAAAACAACAAAATATTCAAAGATTTCCAAATCCCCAGGTGTTCGCTAACAAGTAGAATAAACATGCAAAAGCTGTACCCTGAGCCAGCTCGAAGGAGGTATCCATGTGATAATAGATGCCCTGTGACTTCCCAGCAATAAAAATCCCTGTAGTCCGTGGTTGAGAAGATACATGAAATCTCACTATTCCATCCCAGAGCCCCATTTCCAGGAGGCTCCTGGGGATGCCAAATCACCACTTCTGAATGCACCTGTATACACGTCTCACACATGTGTGGGGGGCCGCGAATTTAGCTGCCTGTCATCACCCAGATGTAAAGGCAAACACTTGTTAATGCTTAAACCGGCATCGATGGGTAGCAGTTTGCTTTCCAGTGGGGTTATCCAGAGAACTGTACCATCAGACCTTCTACCACAGTGGTTCTCAACCTGTGGGTCATGACCTCTTTGGGGGGTCAAATAACCCTTTCACAGGGGTTCACCTAAGACCATTTGTTCTGATTCACAGCAGTAGCACGCTTTCAGCTATGACGTAGCAATGAAAATAATCTTATGGTTTGGGGATCTCCACAACGGGAGGAACTGTATTAAAGGGTTGCCCCTTTAGGAGGGTTGAGAGCCACTGATCTACAACCACAGGTGGAAACTGAATCTCTTCACTCAGATCAGGAAACAAGCCCCGACTCTGCAGAGGAGGTGTGTCTTACACCACAAAATGCAAGCTCCAGGCCATGAAGGCGCTAACAAACTGGGAGCAGCTGGGCGATCAGCACCTTCTGAGTTCAGCTCTGTAGCCAGACTGACCTTCAAGAACTGCCGTGTGATCCAGCAGTTCCACTAACTGTATACCCTAAGTGCCTCGAGGCAAGGCCTCAGACACATTCACACAAACTACAGCAAAAGGTGCCGGGCATAGTCACTGGGTGGGATGCTGATCAATCATAAAAATAAATTAAGTTTTGATTCATAATGTAAAATAGATGGACCCTGAATCAATTAAGTAGAATAAGCTGGGCACATAAAAGGCAAACAGCCTATGGTCACATTTACGGGAGGTGCTAAGAAAAAGCAAATTTAAAGACAAAAAAAATAGACTTGAGAACCCTCAAGTGATTGGGGAGGGGTCATTTCTGAATGGGTGCAGACATTTTATTTGGAGTAACAAAGGAAGTCTCAGAGGTTAAAAAACAATGATCAAAGAAGATGGTATTCTAGGTATTCTAGAACAGGTTTTGGTGGGTTTATTTTGATTTGTTTTTTAAGTTTCACAAACCAGAGAGGTGACGGAACTTGGAAGAACAAATGAATACCACACACACACACACACACACACACACACACACACACACACACACATGACTGAGGTTCAGAATGCCAAATATTTCTACCTGTCTCTTACACTGTAAGGAATCTGAGCCCCCTTTTAAAGATTTGATTATTTTTATTTTTTGATCATGTGTTCTATGTGGGAAAGATATGTGCAAGCAGATGCAGGTACCCTCAGAGGCACACCAGATCTCTGGGTGCTGAGAACTGAACCCAGATCCCCTGGCTTGACCAATACATGTTTTTAACCACTGAGCCATCCCTCCAGCTCAAGTTTTGGTCCCATTTCTTAATTCTCTGATTTCAAGTGGTTTTGCGTTTCCCCCTTCAGTGGCCTCATGCACAAGTCATTCCAAAGCATGCTAGGGTGTGGTGGCTAAGGGCCACAAAGCTGTAAACAAGTAAAAGAGCTTGAGGGACTGGCCTGGCCATCCAAGCCGCGTGTGAGCTCCAGAAGGAATGACAGGTTTATGAAGAAACTAGAAAAGTCACACAAATAACCAATGTTCCTTTACGGAAACTTCCAGGTCTCTGGCTTGCTGGAAAAACATACCACGGAAAACTTGACACCTTGCTTCATTAAGAGGCAAACAGACAGAAATCAGAGGGGTGGGGGTTGGGGCTTGGCAGGCCCTCTCTGTGGCTGGCATTGAGTTGGGTAAGTCTCTTCAATTAGGTATCTGTCTTAGGACATGGAATTGCCTCCAAGACCCATAGCCTGAGTGTGATTCCTGGGACCCATCTGGTGAAAGGAGAAAACCAACTCCCTCCCACAGGTTGTCCTCTGGTCTCCACAAGATCTCACACACACACACACACACACACACACACACACACACAATAAAGTACGCTTTTTTTTTAAGTAGGTTTCTCCTTTCTGGTGTTGAGACACACAAAACTACAGTCTGTACACAGCACCCCAGGTCAAATGTTTGCAGGTACATTTTCTTCAGGAGTTCACTCAGCAGTGAAGAAAATATCAAAAGGACAACCCTACATGGAGACCAAGATACCTAACCTTGTACCATGAAGGCCCAGAGGAAGCTTACAAACCTTCACAACCTAGGAGCCCTGGGAGGGTTTAATGCGTCTTCAGCGAGAATTCTGCTTTAGGGAACATGTTTGACGAGCTGAAAGCTAAGACTTTCCAAATTCCCAGAAAGCCCTGGGGCTCTGCAGAATTTCTAAATTTCCAGTATCATCACCACAATGAATGTTCTATCAGGGTCAACTTTATTGCCCTGATGTGAAAATCTCTATTGCACAATCATTTGCATTGGGCAGGTCACCTCAGGGGCCACCAGGCCACAGCCTCTTTCTGCATGCACCAGGGAAAGATCTGGCGAGCACCAAGGCCAGGGCAATACATTCCAAAGGCCGGCTCGCCCTTCATCCAGTCCACCCTCTTTCCTTTATTTTCTGGGGAGTGGGCATACATAAGTATTCGTTTCTGTGTGCATGTGAGTGAGTGGAGGCCAGAGATCAAATCTGGGTATCTCCCTCTCTCTTATTTTTTGAGACAGGATCTCTCACCAAACCTGACTTGGCAAGACTAGCTGGCGATTGAACTCCAGTCCCAGGACTGCAGGCATACACCATGACATCTGCCCTTTGTTTGTTTGTTTGTTTGTTTGTTGCTTTTGTTTTGGTGGGTTCTAGTCTTGAACTCGGGTCCTCATGTCTGCACAGTGAGCACTTTACCAACTGAGCCATCTCTCTGGGCTTCATTTTGTAAGCATCAAAATGTCCTTTAGAGTTAGAATTTTGCTCCTATTCATCCAAATTCCTTTCTCCTTCCCGCTAGAAACAGCTCAAACATGGATTAACAAAAACTCCCAGGATTGGTGGGAGGGTTGGGGAGATGTGGTTAAGAACATTAGTTGCTCTTGCAGAAAACCCAGATCCTACATGGTGGCTCACAACTACAATTCCAGTTCCAGGGTTCTAACGCCTTCTTCTGACCTCTGAGGGCACCAGGCACACATGTGTGTATACCCAGGTACACTCGTGTACATGCAGGTGACACTCATATACATAAAACAAACAGATAAATCTTAAAAACACAAAGCAGCCTGGCTGTGTGTCCTCATAGGCTACAGCCATCTTGGGGGGCGGGGGAGTCCTCCTGGGTGCTCTTAATTAGCACAACGTTGTCACGGGTAATTAACGCTACCTGCACCTGTTAAAAATCAAGAGCATTCCCTCATTAAGCCTTGTGTCTAACAGCTCCGAAATCGTAATCACTCATTCACATTTGCAAAATGTTCCTTATCCATGATAATGATGTACGGCCCATTTATTTTAAGACCAGGAGTCTCTAGAGACTCACAGGCACACTTGGTACCTGCTTAAGAGTTGTCTGCCTGAGCAGAATTAGTTAACTACCAGGGTCCTGACCGCCATTCTCACAGTAAAACAGTAAGTAAGCAAATCGTTGAAACGAGTTTYCCTGCAAGCCAGAGTGGTACACCAGTCTGGGAGGCCAGAGTTTATGTGGTGTGACCCTCCCTTTCTAAGCTGCAATACCTAATGAAATCTTTGTCTACTTTTTACTTTCACTTATTTTAGAGTCTACATCAAACACGGATTAACAAAAACTCCCAGGATTGGTGGGGGGATTGGGGAGATGTGGTTAAGAACATTAGTTGCTCTTGCAGAAAACCCAGCTCCTACAGGGTGGCTCACAACTACAATTCCAGTTCCAGGGTTCCAATGCCACTGTCTAAGGCCTGTACTAAGAAGAACAGGAGCTACTTCTAACAACATGGAGAAATCGCAGTAGAGGCCAGAAGAGTTCCCACGTCTGAGGTCCAGCAGACCCGCCCTTCTTTGCACTCAACTTCCCAATGTAGACAAACCCTTACAGGCTTTCCCCATCTTTTTTCTAGGTTTGGGTCTAGACATGTGTTATGTTTAAAGTTTAAAACCAAGGGGCAAAAAATTACTACAGAAGCAAATAATCCTTTAAAGATGAAAGCCTGCTCAGCCAGTCCCAGGTATCCGACAGGTGGGAGGAAGCTCACAGAAGTTCTGCAGGGTGGCACGGGGGCTGGGTACCACAGTGCCAGGTTAAACACAGGGAGAGACGGCTCTGCCGCACACCCCAAGGCTGCCTCCAAGAGCGCCCCTCCCACCTGGCTTTTAGAAACTGGGCAGCGGTGCCTTCTCTTTACCCACGCTGGAAGCTTCTAAGATGGGTCTTAGTGATACTCTTGGCATGCATGCCCTTGGCTCCGCTCCTCCCTGGGGACCTGTTTAATTAAAGGGAAGAAGGAAAGAACTGGAACGCTGCTCCCACAGCGAGGTCGCAGAGGCTGTGAGGTCCTTATTCTTCTGACCTCCTCTGTCTGCTTACCCTGGAGATGACAGCTGGTACAGTGTCACCGGCTCTGCTCTGGCCCATGTGGCAAGAAGCATGAGAGCGAGTCCCAATGGCAAATGAACAGTTCCTTCCCCCCCNTTTGTTTGTTTGTTTGTTTGTTGCTTTTGTTTTGGTGGGTTCTAGTCTTGAACTCGGGTCCTCATGTCTGCACAGTGAGCACTTTACCAACTGAGCCATCTCTCTGGGCTTCATTTTGTAAGCATCAAAATGTCCTTTAGAGTTAGAATTTTGCTCCTATTCATCCAAATTCCTTTCTCCTTCCCGCTAGAAACAGCTCAAACATGGATTAACAAAAACTCCCAGGATTGGTGGGAGGGTTGGGGAGATGTGGTTAAGAACATTAGTTGCTCTTGCAGAAAACCCAGATCCTACATGGTGGCTCACAACTACAATTCCAGTTCCAGGGTTCTAACGCCTTCTTCTGACCTCTGAGGGCACCAGGCACACATGTGTGTATACCCAGGTACACTCGTGTACATGCAGGTGACACTCATATACATAAAACAAACAGATAAATCTTAAAAACACAAAGCAGCCTGGCTGTGTGTCCTCATAGGCTACAGCCATCTTGGGGGGCGGGGGAGTCCTCCTGGGTGCTCTTAATTAGCACAACGTTGTCACGGGTAATTAACGCTACCTGCACCTGTTAAAAATCAAGAGCATTCCCTCATTAAGCCTTGTGTCTAACAGCTCCGAAATCGTAATCACTCATTCACATTTGCAAAATGTTCCTTATCCATGATAATGATGTACGGCCCATTTATTTTAAGACCAGGAGTCTCTAGAGACTCACAGGCACACTTGGTACCTGCTTAAGAGTTGTCTGCCTGAGCAGAATTAGTTAACTACCAGGGTCCTGACCGCCATTCTCACAGTAAAACAGTAAGTAAGCAAATCGTTGAAACGAGTTTYCCTGCAAGCCAGAGTGGTACACCAGTCTGGGAGGCCAGAGTTTATGTGGTGTGACCCTCCCTTTCTAAGCTGCAATACCTAATGAAATCTTTGTCTACTTTTTACTTTCACTTATTTTAGAGTCTACATCAAACACGGATTAACAAAAACTCCCAGGATTGGTGGGGGGATTGGGGAGATGTGGTTAAGAACATTAGTTGCTCTTGCAGAAAACCCAGCTCCTACAGGGTGGCTCACAACTACAATTCCAGTTCCAGGGTTCCAATGCCACTGTCTAAGGCCTGTACTAAGAAGAACAGGAGCTACTTCTAACAACATGGAGAAATCGCAGTAGAGGCCAGAAGAGTTCCCACGTCTGAGGTCCAGCAGACCCGCCCTTCTTTGCACTCAACTTCCCAATGTAGACAAACCCTTACAGGCTTTCCCCATCTTTTTTCTAGGTTTGGGTCTAGACATGTGTTATGTTTAAAGTTTAAAACCAAGGGGCAAAAAATTACTACAGAAGCAAATAATCCTTTAAAGATGAAAGCCTGCTCAGCCAGTCCCAGGTATCCGACAGGTGGGAGGAAGCTCACAGAAGTTCTGCAGGGTGGCACGGGGGCTGGGTACCACAGTGCCAGGTTAAACACAGGGAGAGACGGCTCTGCCGCACACCCCAAGGCTGCCTCCAAGAGCGCCCCTCCCACCTGGCTTTTAGAAACTGGGCAGCGGTGCCTTCTCTTTACCCACGCTGGAAGCTTCTAAGATGGGTCTTAGTGATACTCTTGGCATGCATGCCCTTGGCTCCGCTCCTCCCTGGGGACCTGTTTAATTAAAGGGAAGAAGGAAAGAACTGGAACGCTGCTCCCACAGCGAGGTCGCAGAGGCTGTGAGGTCCTTATTCTTCTGACCTCCTCTGTCTGCTTACCCTGGAGATGACAGCTGGTACAGTGTCACCGGCTCTGCTCTGGCCCATGTGGCAAGAAGCATGAGAGCGAGTCCCAATGGCAAATGAACAGTTCCTTCCCCCCCCACCCCCGGCCCCCAGAGAACCCTTTCAGGGAGAACCCAGCCCTAACTAAAACCTTGGCACAGTTCTGGGAGAAACCTAAGAGGAAAGACCCCAAGAGGCTGCGCTTGAGTTTGTAGCAAAACTGTGAGGCGCTGGCTGTAAAGCCACAACCTGAAGCAGCTTGTTACAAGGCAAGAGACAATTCACACACCCTCACCATTCTCAAATGCACAGGAACACGGTCCCTTAAATCCTCTTCATGTGCAAAATTCTTAAAATAATTCTAACCATACTAAATAATTTGAGAATTCCATCTCTTTCTTTCAAACAAAACCAAACCAAAACTACCACCACTGCCACCACAACTTTCCGACTAATCCCCAAAGAGACCTRCCTGCCTCCGCTCCCTGAGGTCTCACACTGAAGGCATGTGCCACCAGGCCTGGCTATCTCTGGTTCTTCTCTGTTCTCCCACTGTGCCGAGACCACACTTCCTTGCATGCCCACCGGATACAGCATGTGCTTGTGAAGTCATCCTTAGCTTTATCTAACTGCTAGCTCTCAAGGTGGCTTCGCTGCCACACCAGGTCCCCTCTGACTCAAGGCCACATCTAGTCCTGCTTGCTTAGCTTCCCCAGTGCTCAGGCAGTGTCCTATATAAGGATACTTAATCAATAATGCTGAATGGATGAGCGAAAGCATAAGGAACACCCCTAGGGATGGTCAATCAACGACACTGAAGGAAGGAGCAAAACCACACTTAGCAGTCCCAGGGAGCCAACCCAGGAAGACACAGAGATGCTGTCATCCAGCTCTTCAGTGAGGGATGAGACTAAGTTTTAGGCCGTTCTCTGATGGGTCCTTGAGCATCCTTGGTGATGGAGAATCTGGAGCTGCTTCCATCATTGTCCAGCATCTCCTCGGGTTAACTAATCCTAGTTCCTACTCCCCTCCTCTAAGCTAAGCTATTCGCTCTTACTACAATTCCACCCTCACAGGCTGGCTGCACCAGTTCAAATTTTACAGGCCATAAAGCATATAGAAAACAGACCCTCAACTTTCGACCCCCTGGTTATTAAAGTCTCCTCGTGTAAAGCAGAATGCAAATGGGGACTAGCTTTAAAATTACAGGGGCGTCCGGGGTGATCTTTTAAACATATCAGACAGTGACGTGATCAATTACAATCATTATGTCTTTATAAAAACACATATTCCCTCTGGTCCTGCCAACTGCAGAGGGCTTTAGAAAATAAGCATCTGGAAATGCAGGGCTCTGGAAGCCGGTCCTACCTTATAGCCTCCGATGCGATGCTCCTGTTTAAACTCCTTCCCGTTTTTCAACCACCTCATGGTGGGTGTCGGATTCCCCCCAGCCGGACAGCGGAACTTCACAGTGTTGGCGGCAGGGACCGCATGGAGCCGCTTCTCCATCTTTTCTGTGTTGGTCCAGTACGGAGCTCCTGAGTCAGAAGACAATGAAATACATGTCTATGAAGGAACAGCCTCATCAACTCAACGAAGGTAGAACCGCTTTGCTGTACAGGAAAGGATCCGATTTTCTTTTGACTCCTTGGATAATATTTATGTTAGGAAAATATTTTCAGAAGTCTGGTCCAGCTGGCCTAGCAGAAGGTCCCCGGAGGGGCTGYTTATTGGGTTATGCCTATTAACAGGGAAAAAAACGCATGAGAAGCACCTTCTCTCGTGCTCCTGTCTGGTGCCAAAAAAATAATTCCATGTCAAACTATGCTTTAAAACGCTACTTTATATTCACAGAAACAGTCCATGTAATAACAAAGGCTCAGTCCTCCAAAAATACATCATTTCAGGTCACCRCGCCTATTAAATGGTCAAATATACACACTGTAAAAATAAAGTGTCCTTGGGGACCATATCAATTTACAGATCAGAGCTTTCTTTCTGTGTGGGCACTGGTAGAGGGGTGTTCATGTGTGTTCGGGTGCATGTGCATGTGCATGTGTGTGAGGTCAGAGGTCAACCTCAGGTGCCTGTTCCTCAAGTGCCAAAAAAATAAACACGTTCTTGTTTGAGACAGGGTCTCTCAGTGGCCTGGAATGTCCCAGGTAAGCGAGGCTGGCCCGCCACAGAACTCCCTGTATGCTCCATTTCCCCAGCGCTGGGATTCAAGCATATGCCACGATATCAGGCTTTTTCTAATGGGTTCTGGGGATCAAACTCAGGTCCTCATACTTACAGAGTGAGTACTTCACCCACTGACTGACTAGCTTTACTAGCCTTTTAACCAGCCCTGAGCAGCCCTATACATGGCAGTTGATAACAATAGTATAAGTTCTCATCTTAACATGGTAAAATGATCCAGGGAGCCATCATTAATTTCCTAGCATCTTATATGATAAATCAAAATACTGTATTGTTAAGTATATCTTAATTTTTTTTTAATGAAAGAGGACCTTTTTCCTTTCCAGTGGTAGTTATAAGAACTATAATCCTAACACTGTGCCTAAACTTATTAAGAGTCAACTAATCAAATGCTAAGTCTCCTAAGTGGCCCTCAGTCACAGGTACAAGTGACTTATTAAGCCCAAAAAAAGGAGGTAGATCTTTCCATGGCCAGGTAACAAGCACAATGCATCTTACACACAGGTGCTGCAGCCTCTGTCCAGAATGCTACCCTAAATTCCTCACGCCTGGACAAATGCCTCCGGGCTGCTAGTGACCCAGTGCTTGTTTGCCAAACACTGTTCTAAGAGCTTGTACATGCTTAGCAGGTACAGGAATCCTCACAACATGCCAGTCATCCCAAGAGAGCTATTACCATCCCTGCTGCAGGTCGAGGAAACTGAGGTAAGACATTACCTGCCAATAGTCAYGACACCAAGAGACTTGCAACTGACATTTAACCAAGCTCAGTCTGATGCCCGAACCCCAGTCCTTATCCCAGTCTTCCTTGCTAATACAGACCAGGTTCACCATGAAGTCAAGCCTGCTATGCCACCTTCTAGACACTAAAAACTAGAATCTGAGACAGTCAGTTAGGGTGAACACTTTAACCTTCAGTATTGTCCAGAACATCCACAGAAATATTGGGCAACGATTATACTTTCCACACGATGAGGGTCAGCAGGAGCCGCACACACTCCACAAACCCAAGGCAAAATGGCCACAGTCAGGGAGTATATGGGGGTCCGGGGGATGTGTCAACATGAACAGCCAAGCTCTCCTGGAACAATCACTTTCTGGAATAACTGCACCCATCCCTTGCTCTTGACAGTTGCCACAAGAGGCAGAGCTGAGATTTGTCATCAGGGCCACAGTGCATCTTCTTCCTAATGCATCCCCAACTGTCAAGGTGGTGGGATGTCGGTGGCCACCTCATGACACCAAGACTGTGCAAAGCCACAGTTGCTTACCCATTTGGAGCTGAGGGAAAGCAGGAGGGGGAGGGGAGAGAGGAGGGAGGGCAGGGGAGGGGAAGGGAGAGGGTGAGAGAAAAAGGCAAAGAAAGAAGAGGCTGTACAAGTTCTTATCCATCCAGTTGCACTTGTGATATGCACCTGTGATCTGCGTCGATGAGAGGACCTTGGAGCCTGGTGCTGCATGCTTACAAACACGTCTATTCCTCTGAGAGTTTACTAGGGGGCACTACTGGACTCCCACCATCACAAGACCCCACGGACCTGGCATACCCTGAAACAATTTCAAGCATCTTCCATTTTAAAAGCTCCTACTTAGAAAAATCCATCCAAAGCCACTGAAAGCAGCCATTGAGATCCCCCAATAAATAATGAGCTTTGTCCCTAACACAAAGACTTTAACAAATCTGACCTAAATGGGAAGTATACCTCATGCTGTCAGGTGTCTGGACTCATGTCATTTGTTTAAGTAAACACAATGGCCTATTCACATGAATTAGCTAAATATTAATGCAGTCACTCTTTCAGATAGCATCAATTACTGCTGGGCTGGGCTCTGGAATGCCTTTTTTTTTTTTTTAACATAAAAGAAGCCAACAAATAGGTGCTTACAAACTATTAGGCATGATTTTCATGTTCTCTGAGATCAAAAAGTAGGGGTTGGCCTCAGGAATCAGGAATGTTCTTTTTCCACTCTAAGCCATCAACAAGGCTGCACCTCCACAGGGGTCTGCACCCCAGCTGCACGCAATGCACTGCCCTGACTTGTGGCTACCTATGCCTTCATCCTGGTACCCAAGGAATGACTCAGAGAAAAGGACCGAAGAATGCTGCGGGGATTTCTAGCAGGTAGTTGCCTCCCTGGAGTGGAATTGCATCTAGAAAATCTGCTCACACAAAACAGACACTAGCCACACACCACAGTGGGCATGGCTTCCCGCCTCAGTCACAGAGACCCACGGTGGGTGCGGGCCGATGAAATCCAATCACGACAAGTCTGTAGCTGGAACCGAATTTCACAACAGTCCCCCAGGAGCTGAAAGGTCATTGAGCTAAGTTGTTCAGGATACCTGTATGCCAGGAAAGGGTCACCCCAGTGGGCTTCTGACTTTCTGGCCAATGCCACTCTATTGAGAGCTACACCAGGACAAAGACCTTTACAACCAAACCTCCCTTTAAGATGGTAAGTGTGCGTATATTTTTTAAGAAACTAAACATGATGGTTGAGGAAGAGATGAAACCATTTTATTATTTATAACAATAACATTATTTTTATTGGATCGCTCTCCCTGATATGAACTTAAAGGAGCTACACAATCTAGAAAAAGAATATTCCTATCCAAGCATCCTATTGTCTTCCTGCCACAGCAACCTCCTGTCCTTTCATACAGTCTTGTTATGTATAGCCCAGGCTAGCCTCAAACTCAAGATCCTGCCTCATCCTCCCTAGTGCTGGAATTGCAGGTCCAACACTCAGGACTCTGCAGACTCTTCCTAGTTCCTGCCACTTCCAAAGCAACCACATACAAATGTCCAGAACCAAATAACTAGAATCCACAACCAGAGAAACAAGAAGCGGGCATCTTGGAGAAAGCAAGGCAGCCTCTATCCTCCCAAAGCTTGGGAGCATTTCAGAAATTCCATGGAGCAGGAACTGCTGCACAGGGCAAAACCCTGCAGAAGCAGAGACAGTCCTGGTACCTAGCAGATGGCCACACGAGGTTATTCGACAACCTTACTGGAAATGAGTCTGCAAGCCCAGAGCACACGAGGCTGTCTGAAATCAGGAACAGGAGCAGCTGCTTTCTCTCCCTCCCTTGGCATCACCTTAGGAATACACAGAACACACACAAAGTCACGTGACTGATCAGAATGGACTTCGGAATAGACCTCCGAAGGCACCAAAGGCAAAGCACACCGAGTCACCTGGGAGTGAACGAGCAGACTTCCCTTTGGCGCTGACATCYAGCTTTCGCCTCACGGCACACCCAGCGAAAGAAAAAAGTCCCATTAGTCACAAAATACTAACAAGAAGCAAATCGAAAGAACAGAGAGTTGCGTTCTAAGAAGTAAATAAAATCCCGTCACAGAGATGTCGCCAACCTCCTGAGAGCCAATCACCTCTGTACCAGCACCAATCACCTCTCCGAAGTCTGCCCAGGCAGCCTTTCACTGTTAAAATGCAACTGAGTACAGAATGACTCCTACTCTACTCAGTGCCCCCACACACACACACACAAGCACCCCATGGCCATCCTTATCCATTCTGTCCCACCATGAAGGTCCATCCTTCCTCCTCTAGATGGGCTGCAGCATTGTCAATGATGCCAGCTTCCACAATGGGTGTTTGTCCTTCTTCAGTACACCTGCTGATGGCCACCAGCTAGCAAGCATAGAATGAAATAGGCCACAGCTTGAGTTGCAGCCAGCCTCTAAGGTAAAGCGAGAGGGCGGTGACTGGGCAAACCTTTAAACCAAGGAAGCTGTTCTGATAAGCTTCCAATATTCTTCCCAGGCTTCTGCGTGCTATGCAGGTATTGATTTTTGTCAACAAATGGTAGGACTACAGGGGGTTTTTGACCCAGCAATTTAACCTTAATGATAAAAACTTAAGCTGCTGGGCCTGCCCCTGTAAAAACCCTTACACGGCCAAGTATTGACAGCTAAGGTTTACGGGCTTCTCGGTCCAGAACCAAAATGCAAGCACAGCCCAATATTTTAAAGGAAAAACACAGGCTCATATTACAATGTTCCTCCATCTGGCTTGATGGCCGACAGGATCAATGTCACCCAGAAAGGTTAAGTGATTTGATCAAGGTCATGAAGCCAGCGGCCAGGCCAAGGCTAGCCCGGAGTCTCCAGCTCCCTTAGCAATGCTCTTTACCCACATCAGGCTGCCCTGTGAACTCTCCCACAATAATTAAGTCAAAAGTTCAAGATTTATGTGAGCCGGCAAGGCTGACGACTGCCAACTGTATTTTTATTGATGGAGAATTTTTAAAGTGCACAGGCTGTTTCAGCTCTTAGATCAAGTCTCCCCGACTCCCTCAAGCCTCACTAAGGCCCCCTGCCTTAAGTCTATAATTAGGGCTTTTAAAAATATCACTAATCAGGACATCTGAATGCTGTGCCCCCTGATGTGTTTGTTTTGTTTTGTTTTAAAGGTCACTATCCTTGCAACAGACCAACATTCATCTACTTCAGTTTGATATGAACTGAGAGAAACCAAATCTAGCAGTTAGACTGCAGTGTCACTTAAAAAGGAGTAGTGTCTTAGTGAGTCTTCTCTCACTGTGAAGAGACAC
>BDUI01001475.1:120325-136878 GCA_002335545.1 Apodemus speciosus
TCTCTTTCAAATGTTGTTCGCAATGGGAGATGCCGCACTTGGGGCAGGGGAAAGTATCTGATATTTTATTTAAGAAGTGTTTTATTATGGGCTGGCAAGATGGCTCAGTGGTTAAGAGTCCATGCTGTTCTGTATAGAGGAACAGAGTTCAAATCTCAGCACCCACCTAAAGTAGCTTACTTTGGCCCATAAGTCCGGTTCCAGGGGATGCAATGCACATACGCACATACACACAGAGAGACAAATACGTATGTCTAAATAAACCTTTAAAGAAAAGTCTTTTATTTAAGAATAGAATCTCTTAATTTTCCTGTGAGCTGTTCTAATTGCACCTGCTTTCTTTCTGATCCTCCTGCCTGTACCTCTGGGGTCCTGAGACTATAAGCATGTGCCACCATGCTCGGCTGAGGACGTGTTGGGGRGTTGAAAGCAGGGCTTTTTACCAATCAAGATACATCACCATAGGCTCATTTTAATCACTAAATGCTATTATTGTTTATGACCCATTTAAATTTACTTGTGACAAAAAAATATCCTTTCATAATAACACTGAAAATATAAAGTTAAAAAACAAACAAACGAATACAGTTACCACTATAGCTTCTCTCTAGAACAGTCCAGCCCTACCTGAAGAACATAGCTAATTCCATGTCTTGCTTCTTTGTGGAACAAACATTCACAAGCACTCGAGTCCTCGAAGCATACTGTCCTTTAATACCCCCACCTTCCCAGAAGACACTGCTGCCACTCCCATCTGAGGCACAGGTAGCAAATGAACAACWGAGAACTAGTGAATCAAGACTAGAACTTAGGCTGCCAGCTCCCAGCGGCCAGCCATTTCTTACCCAGCAAGTCAGCGATGTCAAGAGTGAGTGCCTCGTGCCCACTGCCTTAAAACACGCCGGCATTCGCTCCCTTTCTCACCAACATCCTCAAAGCAAGACATACTTCCTGCCCTCAGCAAGAGGCAATATTGCAAAGGCAAGGGTCTCTAAGCCCCCAAAAACTTGTATTCTGGAACAGATAATTCCTTGTTAAGCTACAGGCTGAGTATAAGGAGCATCTCTGGCCTCCAACCACAGGCCTCTACCAGCCCCCACGGAGGACTTCCAAGAATAGATTAGTCAACAAGGTGGCTCCCACCTGTGGGCCCGGAACTCAAGAGGCCCGTGGAAGGGTCACAGGAGCTAGGGGTTCAAGTCCACCCCGAGTAGCAAAGTTCACACCTTGTTTCTATAAATGAATAAATCAACAGTAGTAATGAAATACTCCGGGGAGCAGAGGAAGACAATCAACCCTGTCAGGAAAGGCATGGCGGGAGTTAGGAAGCACAAGAAGATGGCCACAGTTCCACTAGTGGTCTACCTATGAATACGGAGAGACCAAAGAAGACAGTCAAACCGCGGACAGAAGTAGTGTTCGTTTGGAAGAGAAAGCTGTTGACACAAGAAGAACAGGCAAGTGGCGAGACGGTGGACAGCGGCACAGTTTATTCTCGAGTTGGAAAATAGGGACAGGAGACAGAGCGGGGAACAGCGAGGGCCAGGGGACACGGCATTGCTCACGGAGGAGTCGACAGGAGACAGGTGACAGGCGACAGGCGGGACTCCTCTCAGGGACCTTCGGAGGTAGGTTACTTACTCTGGTTGCTCCTGTTCTCACTGACAAAGTCTTCGGAGCTATCTGTGTCGTCCTCGTCATCTCCAGATGAGATGGCATCTGCATTCAAAAGAACATACGTGTGGATGCGTTGGCAAGGGCAAAGGGTCACTGTCACCTGCAGGCAAGTGAGCTCTCCAAGTGATCACCCTCCTCAGAGTGACTCAGCCACCYAGGAGGCACGTCAGAGACCGACCGGGCAGTGCCGGGAGGTGTCCCTCTGCCAGGAGTCAGTCTCTGAGCCTCAGGCTTTTCTGCTTTCTCAGTTTTTAAGCCTCAGAGAGTATTCAAGTCCCCAACAATTTTTTGAACGACTTGTTTATTTTTATTTTACGTGCACTGGTGTTTTGCTGCATATATTTCTGAGTAAGGGTATCAGAGCCCTCGACACTGTAGTTAGAGACAGTTAGTTGTGAGTTGTTGCCCTGTGGGTGCTGGGAATTGAACCCTGGCCTTCTGGAAGAACAGCCAGTGCTCCAACCACTGAGCCATCCCTCCAGGTCCACCTCTGACAAATTTTGACTCTGTAATAACCAAACTTGGATTTGCTTCCTCTCTTTAGTATTTGGGGTTCCCTTCAAGACAGAAATGACTCCCTAACAAGCCGTTCTCCTGTGTGGGCCTTCTGACTGCTAACTTGGCCACAAAGGAGGCCTGGTGCTACCCACCCCTTCACTATATGGAAGGAAATAACAAGGAGAGAGGGTCAGGAGTTTAATAAAAGAACTAAACTCCAGCTCCCTGCATTTCAATTCTATACTGTAAGCATCAAGAACTCTGGGCAGTGTGGGACTGAGAAGTCTGTGTGCTGCTGCTTGTCAGATCTCTGTCGCTTGTAAACTGTGTGGTACACCAAGTCCCAGTGAGGGATTTCAGAAATAGATCAGCCAGGTACACTAGCCTACACCTGTGGCCTCAGCTCTTGGGAGGATGATGGGAGGCCAGGAGTTCAAGTCCAGCCTGGGCAATCTTGTCTCAAATGAATAAAGAACAAACTGACACTGGCGCCTGGCAGTCTATGAATGCAGTTCACTGGTGACTTCACTTGGCCAAAAACAATTAGTAATAATTTCCAATCAGAAAACAGCTACAGAAGAGATAGAGGGTCACACTCATAAGCCAACTCACCTGTGACATTCACCATGAAGTACCAAGTTTCACTGTCTACCGTCCTAGCTGCAGTACAAGCATAGAGGCCGGAGTCTTTAGGTGTGGCACCTTTTATCTGGAGGTACTCCCCAATAAGCACTGTCCTATTGTTGGGCCCCAAGTGCACCCCATCCTTAGTCCAACTGATCACGGCGGCATCTTTCAACATGCACTGCAACTCTAGCGATTCCCCGGGGGCCACCACGTACGCTTCTGGTTGGGAGATTTGGTATTTGGTTGGTGGCTCTGCAGAAGAGGTGGGAGAGAGAAGACAGAGGCAGATGGGAAAGAAAGAGAAGAGAGAAGGTCCGACAACGGTCAGTGGAGGCCAATTCTTCCCCAGGAGGTGTTTGTCTCACAAATGGCCCCAGGAGGTATCCATCTCTCCCCACACCCCAGAAGCCAGGAAGCAGCCTGCACCCAGACTTGACTGACAGCACTGGAAACAATGGCCACAGAAGCACCCAGCAGAAGCTGTTCTGAGTTGGTTCATTCCACAGACTGTAAACAGGGCTTTGGAAACCAACCAAACCCTAAAGTGGAAGAAAACTCCACGAGAAAATGTTAAAGTCACCTGCCACACTTGCCATTCAGCATGACTGCATGTGACACACACACACACACCACACACGTACATGCTCTCACACTGACTGCGTGTGACACACACACACACACCACACACGTACATGCTCTCACACTGATTGCGTGTGACACACACACACACACACACACACACACACCGCACACGTACACGCTCTCACACTGACTGAGCTACTTATTCACATTTCACTTAGCCTGTTAGCATAAAACCAAGCTTGTCAATACAAAGATGTCTCAGATTCAAGGGGCAAACAGACCCATCTACAAAACTCTTCACCACTTGGGAAGTGGCAGCTATTGGCTTGATCATTTTTACGAGTTCTCAGGGTCTGGTCAGTACTGATCTGTACTGGGTGAGCTGGGACATTCCATCTTACTCAAAATGACAGATGCCTGGGGTCCTTTAACTTCCAAAGAAAGCAAAGTAAGGAGTCAGTCCCTGGCAATTAATGACCCTACACTGTATATCAGCCATATATATATAGACACACATACACACACAGAGAGACTGTATGTATTAGATAAGTAGCATGTAGCATATACTGTCCAACATGCTACTAGTGAAGGCAGATCCATCCTGCCCACCAACCCACCCACTACCCCAGGGTCCCTGCTCTCCTTCAGCACCCTTCTCTTCTCTATGAACACAAGGTCCTCCCTCTCACTGCCGATTAGCCCAGCTCCTCCATGAGCTGGTGTCCAGGTCAATCATGGCCCTCCATGGCCCACCACCCTGCATCAGTCACCCGGCTGGAAAGCAAAGGGGTCTCTCCCACTCTCCAGTCCATCTGCCTACCCTGTACCTCCAAACACTGAAACGGACACATTGCCTGTGGGCGTCCTGACTTCCGGAGGGAACCTTCAAATTAGAAAGCTCAGTTCTGATAGGTCGTTGTGCCCCATGCCCATCCCATCCCTACACGGGGACACCTTTGCTGTACACGGAGGAGGCAGACACTGAACACCATCGCAGTCCCCTACGAGACAGGGCAGAATGAAACCAACTATAGTCCGACCTACCAGCTTCTCCCAAAAGCAGGAAGGAAGCTCCTGACCTGGCTCAGGGCCAGGGTGGCCACGAGGGTTCATGAAATAAGCTTTCATCCCCACAGTGAGAGCTGTGAATGGTACCCAGAGTCCCAAGACTGGAAAACACAATGCTTCCTTCCCCTCGCTGGGGCGGTTCCAGATCCGGGCAGAGGCATCACAAGGCAATTATTCTGCCCAGAGCCCACTCAAAAGAACAAATCTCCCCCCACGACTAAAATTCATGTTTCAGTCCTGCTGTTTAATAAACATCTGGTCCAAGCAGCACAGCAGCAGCCAACACAAGGGGCCTGAGGCTTCTCACAGGGGACCCCCACTTCAAATGCACACAGCCAAGAGGGTTACAGATGTGCAACACTACAGGAACACAGAACCCATAGAGGGAAGAAAAGAGAAGTTGACGAAACACAAAAACACCCCCCACACACACACACACAAAAGGAGGCAGAAAGCAAACCCAACTGACAACCAGGTAAGGTTTCAAAGGCTTGTTGTTCTCTCTCACCCTCTGTTTGTTGACCACCTACTACCGGCCAAGCTGTGTTCTGCACACTCAGGAAGCAACAGGAGAGTAGCCATATCCCTGCCCTGGTGAACCCTTCATTGTGGAGGGGCAAACTGAAAATGAGTGAAAAAGTCACAGAAAATAGCAAGTGTGTAAGCCTTAAGGGTGAGGTGGTTCACGTAGTGGTTCATGTGGAAAGGGTGGGCGAGGGCCCCGTGGGCAGCGGAGCCAGCAAAGCCTGGCCTGAGGGCCAAGGCAGCCACGCGCTCTCGTAAACAAAGACTTCTTGGAGCAGTGCCACCCTGTTTGGGTATGTATTGTCTGGGGCTGCTTTTGTGTTACAAGGACAGACCAGAGTCATTGCAGAAAAGGTCTCATGGCCTACGCGCCCCAAGCACTGATACGTTGCCCTCACGGAGGGTGTCTCAGCTTCTGCTCTAGGAGAGGATGTGAGTCTACTCCAAGGAGTAGCAGCCACCCCGTAGCTAACCGGCAATGCTCAGAGCCAAGTTTGAATTCGGTTGGAAGGTTCTCAGATCAGGCCTTCCCCGCCCATTTAAACCAAGAGGCAGTGGACCTGAGAGGCTAAGCGAACAAGGGAGAGGCAGGCCTGCAAAGATGGCTCCTCCGTGGACGAAGGCACGCTTGCCTAAAGCCAAGTTTGGTTCCCAGAAACCCATAAAAAAGGTAGAAGAGGAGGAAGGAATTGACTCCACCAGACTGAACTCTGGATACTGCATGGTAGATGTACCTACACATACTCACATATCACACGCGCGCGCGCACACACACACACACACACACACACACACACACACACACACAAACACTGAGGATGATAAACCACAGCAACAACAAGTGAAATAAAGGGTTCATATTTTTAAGGACAAGGAAGAGAAATAAGGAGGGRAGAGGGTTCAGTTTGACCCTAAGCCTCATACCATCTGCCACTCTGGTCTTACCTGCTCTAAACCAAAGATTCATACAATGTTAAAAATGATGGAGCCTTAAAGGCTATGCCATCCACTGAGAAATCCTTCCTCCATCTGACATCAACAAAGGCCCAAGAAGTTCACTGCTCTGCTGGACCATGCTAGACCAATTCTACCATACTGAATCACCATGCCATGAGGGACACAGGATGACGAGGTGTCTCAGGTAAGACAGGACACTGGATGTTCGGTAAAGGGTCACTGCCGTGGGTACAGTGACACTGAGCTCATTTCCTCTCTGCCCTGCATAGCCTCTCAGCCACAGGATCCCCAACCACCAAAATACAGGAATGCCCAGGCATTATATGGGAGCCACCCACTGTGGACTTGATGTTACAGCCACAGCCGAGGTCAGTCATCCACTGTTGTTCTCAAGCTATGACTGTGGCGCGTCACTGTGCTCAGAAACAACTGGATTTTTATCTCAAGACTTTCAGTGATGGGCTCACTCAGTGAAACGGTGAGGACAGGTCGGCATGTTCAGATGATTGGCTTCTGAGACAGTATAAAGTATCATCTGCAAGCACATCAGAAAGATAAGTATCTATGACATCAAGCCATCCTCACGTCAAGGCCTCCTCCCAGGTGTCTGCCTTGGATAAGGCAGAAAGCACAACTCCCCAGTGGCCCTTCCACAAGAGGCCCCACTTAGGGGTCAGCAGCAACGTCAACAGTAAGCAATGCTACCTCCTCCTTGGCTATCCCAGGGAGCAGGGAGATCAGATGAATACAAGAAAAGAAAGGGCAGGAAGAAAGGAAAAGGTCAAACACCAGAGAGGGGGAAGAAACGGGAGAGAGAAGGCTATTGAAGGATGGACAGGGGCTGGAGAGATGGCTCAGCGGTTAAGAGCACTGACTGCTCTTCCAAAGGTTCTGAGTTCAAATCCCAGCAACCACATGGTGGCTCACAACCATCTCTAATGGGATCTGATGCCCTCTTCTGGTGTGTCTGAACACCAGTGTACTTAGATATAATAATAAATAAATCTTAAAGGAGGAGGGGCAGGACTATAATAAGGGAGTGAGAATAAAAAGCCAACCAACAGCGATCCCAGGACATGGATCTAGTTGGTAGCGCCCTGCAAATGGATCACACATGAGATATATATCACAGACCAGGGTACTAAGAACATGAAACCCAAGTGGCACGCTGAGCTGTTCCCGCCTAGCCCTGAAGCCATGAGAGCTCTCTTCTGTGCCTGAATCCTTCACGGGGCTTCGGCCTGACTCCTCACAATCATTTTTTCCCTGTGGTGTTACAACTCTAAATCGTAACCACCTCATAGTGTCCCATAAGGGGCCAAGACACCAAGGACACTGTGTTTACCACACCCCGCCTGTCTCTCCCACTCAGATGGCCTTCCGACACAGGCTGCTCTTTGCCGGACTCCGCCAAGCTGCTCTGTGCTCTGTGTAACACGTGACAGTTGACACAGAGCAAGGAACTCCCTGGGAAATCCAAACAGTCTCTTTTATAGCAATATCAACATTTCCTGGATTGAGCATTTCTGATGCGTGGCTTACTGGAGCATGCGCTCCCAAGGTCCATCCTCTGCACTCTCCTCAGCACGGTGGGGAGAACGTGCCAGAAGCTACGAGCAGAGGCACCAAATGCTCTTTCAGAAGTTTCCGCAGACAGCAAGTCTATTCTCATACGTTTTTCATAATTAAATGGAAACGTGGAAAGAAGCATGGGAGCTGGGCCATACACTGTCATTGCTACCTAAACTCTCTGAACAAACAAGGCGACATGTTTACTTTCTGGGAAGGCTCCGCTCAGCTGTTTCTACCTGCTACAAACACAACAGTGGCTGGAGGCTCTCCCGTGTGGAGGCTTAGCTGTGTCTCTACACACGGGTTACAAACCCTTGAGACATGCCAGCAGTTTCCTGTATACTGGGCATATTTTCAGTGAGCTGACTACTCTGATCCTCAGAAAACAAATTCATAAAGGGGGTCCTTCACAGCATCGAAAGTCCATAACGAGAATGTCAGCAGTGTGGGGGTATGGTGGTTCTTGGTGGGCATTTGGGAAGGCGGGCTAGGAGGGTCATAAGTTCAAAGCCTGCATGGCTTCAGAGTTTAAGGCCTACTTAAGCTACTGAGTACAGTCAGAGCCAGCCTGGGCTATGTAGTGAGATTCTGTCTTTAAAAACACACACACACACACACACATGTGGCTGTCACCCTGCCATGAGCCCCCTTTCTTCCCGAAGATGCCTCGAGTCACTAGTCCCTGGGAGATAATAGGGATTTAGAAATGAGGGGCTTCTGACCCAGGTGAAAGGGAAACTGAGGCAGAATCTTCCCGACCCTTTCCTGAGTCCTTCTGCAGATCCATGTAGGTCACAACCTCTGGGTGGGACCTCACCTGATGTCACCAGCTTGTGTTTACCTTCCTGTAAGTTGGGGGGGGAGGGGTGTGACACTTTGCTATGTGTGAAGTCACCCTAGAAAGGGATCCCTCAAGAAGCAGATGAGGCCAAGGCTAAGACACCTCACCGCGCATAAGCAGACGTTTTCCTCAGCGCCATCAGGATGGCCATCTTGAGGCTCCCAAACAGCTAGAGCGTCTGGAAGTGAGAAGCCGCTTCAGGTAATGCTTTATGTTGCCAAGCCAGCGATAGCAGCACTTCAGACTGTCACTTTTTATAATGTTTGCCTATAAACTTTTCCCGTGTGGTTGCTGAAATGGCGCCCGAGTGCAAACAGAGAACAGATGGGCGTCCAAGTCCTGCCCCGGCCAATCATCTCCTGCAGAACGCATGGCAGATTCCCACCATGCGGGGAGGAGGAGCCACTCCTGCCAACCACCTCTGAGGCAGCAATCATCCCGTACCACACCAAGCCACTTCTAGGGGGTCCCCAGAATGACTTCTTTGTCGGTGTCTAAAGGATCTGAGTTAAAGATACAGTGGGGTACCTCTAACAGCCCCACTTAGGGGGAGGTCTCCCCACAAGGCAATCTGATCCCAAAACACATTCTTCTAGAAAGGACAAAGCAGAATCAGAGTAGATTCACCTAGAAGAGGGAAGTACAAGGAAGAAAGGGGGAGATGAAAAGAGGAGAGGAGAGAGGAGGTAGGAGGGAAAGGCGAGGAGGGAAAGGCGAGGAAGAGGCTGGGGGGAGGGTGCAGCCCCAGCAGGCGTGTCCTGTCAAGGGACTGGGCTGCCCAGCTAAACTGTCCCCACCTTCCTGCACACCTCTAGCTCAGCAGGACTGCACAGGAACCCCCGGGGTGAGGACAATCCCATGGCCCGCCCGGTGCTCTCCGAGACTGTACAAGACAAATAAACACCACAGCCACAGGACTGCCAAAAGTCTTGACGGAGAATGGGGATCGAGCTGCCAAATGTCACTGCAAAGTCACAGGACACTGAGTTCCTAACAGGTGAGTGGCAGTGGGTTCACCCACTCTGCCCTCTGAGCCATAAGGATGCCCTGCAGTGGCCGTTCCACGGTCCTGGTGAGTCGTGTTCACCGGCCACAGAACAACAGTGTGCAGAACTTGACAGGCTCTTTGTAACTTCCGAATCCAGGACGCTCGGATTGCAGGGCCGATGGTGCCCGAATGCCTACCTAGGCTTTTAGAAACCCGTGACAGCTGGTAAGACTGGGACCTTGGAGGAGCCCCTCCTGTACATTTATTATTATTATTATTATTGTTATTATTATTATTATTATTATTATTATTTTTGCATGGCACGGTCAGCATGGAGCGGGCACCGGAGTTCAGTATAAAGATATTAGGGACAATGGGGTCCTTTGGTGGAGTCAGGAAGAGCCTCCTCCGCTGGCCTATCCTCAGACACAAAGACGACACCCCAGAGCTGACTGCTGCAGCTCCTACTCTTTCAAAGCCAACTTGCACATCCTGATATCCTCCTTATAAGGCCTCTGTACAACTCATCCTTAAAGAGAGGAGGGGGCCAACACCCGCACAGAACAAAGAAGTTTTCAACCTCAAGAAATACAGCTGCATAAAAAAAAAAAAAAAAAAAAAAAAAAAAAAAAAAAAAAAAAAAAAAAAAAAAATGGGGGGCGGGGCAGGTGGTAAGGCTAGGAAGAGGAGAGAGGTGAACAGGCTGCTCTGGTTCTTTGTTTACAACCGATAGCTGGAGCATCTCTTCAGACATGTTCCTGTTAGCATCACCCCCACCAATAGCTACCTGAGCTGCAGAAGTCTGACAGTCCCAGAAACCCTGGGCTGGCTCAAGCCGCCCGTCAGAGAGGGCTAGAAGGTAGCAAATGTTTCAATATGGGAACCATTACACATTACGTACTTAGGCACACCCCTCGTAATTTAGGTTTGGCTTTGGGAAACAGGTTGAACAGCCCTCCGTGTTTGAAAGAAATTATGCCTGAGCCCAGGAGAAAATAAAAATGCAGAAAAGGCAGAAGGGCCCAAGGATGCCCTCGCTGGGGAATGGATCACCGTATCACCCAATACCTGGACTCCACTCCTTACCCACCTGCACCTCTCTCCCACCTGATCCTGTCCTGCGCCGATAGTGCCCAAGTGGCAGGGACACCTGATCACAACAATATGCACTCAATTCCTACACTCCCAAGACTGCTGGGCCATCAAGACACATGTAGAGATCGGATCCGCGCAGCCATACAAATCCCCCAGCTATTGACGCTTTGCCTGAGCAAGAACTGAAAAATGGAACCTTTTGTTCTGAGAGGATATCCCGGAGAACTCAGCCATTAGATTCTACAGCACCCAGGAAGTAGAAACTGGCATTACAAGTTATGTCAAAGTACCCAGCACCCAGCTCAGAGGCACAAAGAGGAGTCTGTATCCACGGTCTGGCCAGGCRGGCCCAAGTCTCCTGCGTCCTGAAGGCACACTCGCAAGAGAAGGCACAGGCTTGCTAAGGCCTGCAGGACTCCTTCGGACAGACACGCTGTTCCCCAAACCTTGTCATCTAGGGCTGGATCCACAGACAAAGGCCACCSGGAAAGTCAGCTGAATCTCACGTGGAGCCATGTGGCTGCTCCCCATAGCTACAATATCGAGGAACGGCATAGGGGCTCCGAAAGAGGCGACGGCCTGAAATGAAATGTACCCAACCTACAGTGACGCAGTCTTAGATCTAGTTTAGAGTCTCTCTAGAAATTCATTTACATCATTACCCGAATACCACATTTCCCCCTCTCCCGCCTCCCCTCGTTCATTCACATGGTGGCTTGCCTAGCCAGAGGTACTGTCTGCCCTCTGTCCCCTGTCCCTGTTCCCTGTACCCAAACTGCTACTCCACCTGAGAGGTTCCTGTGCAGTTTTCAAAACCCAAATGTTCCCTCTATAAGGTTTCCAGACTCCAATTATGACGCATGCCATCACCCCATCCCCATGATGCCACGGCCTATGTTTTATCCACGCAGAACACACAGACATATTCATATTCRCCCGTCACCCAACTGTCTCATGGAGACATTCCGAGAAGGTGGGAGGAAGGGAAATGAACACAATGGCCTAGGTTTGTMGTGCATCTGGACCTCCATCCAGGGTCAGCCTCTGGCATGGGCTGGGTGCTCGGGCTGGGTGCCCATGGGCTCCCAGATGAGGGTGGCACTGCCAGCTCAGAAACCCTTTGTCCAAAGGTCAAAGCTTAAGACTTGCTSCTGTCSGTGGTCACATTGAATGCCCCCCTCCATCCCTGAGACCCCAGCAAGGCCAGCTGCTGGCAAAGGGTAGCACAGGTAGAGAACCCAAGCTTTTCTGAAAGTCCCTCGCTGACCCTGATGCGAGGAGCACGCGGAGAGGAGCTCTGAGCACAGTAGGGCAGGTGCTCTACCGGAAGCTCTGCGCCAGCCGGAGCCACCCCCACCCGGGGCTTGGCTTTAGGGGTCACAACCTGATTCTAACAGGTCAGTGGATGAATCAGCAGAGGATTTAGACGGCCCCATAAGAATATCCACTTGCATCCCTCTGACTCCAAACCAGGGTTTTCTTTCAAATGAACAAATCTGTCACATCTTATAGACGCTGTTTCCCTAAGTGAGGATTCCTGCAAAGTTCTCAAGTGGAACTAAACATCTGCAGGTCTTGAAGGCTCCTCCTCATACARACCATGCCTAATACCTGCTTCAAGGAGCCARTGAGCCACAAGGCCTACAGTTTACTATACCTTTGGGGGCTGGGCTGACAGACAGCTCAGTCCATACAGTGCTTGCCTTGCAAGCATGACTTTAATTCCTCAGAACCCACATTTAAAAAAAAAAAAAAATCTAGTTGTGGTGAGAGAGACAGATACATCTCTAGGGGCCCTGCTGACTGACCAGCCAGCTAAGCCTATGTGGTAAGTTCCCGGTCAGTGAGAGACCCTGTCAGTACAACCAAGGCAGACAAGACCTGCACACCTGTTATGCATCCATTCAATGAATACACACKCCCGATTACACCCTGGTCCCTACAGGAAATCCCTACAGCAGTAGGGTAAGTTATCATAACCACTCCCCCCACCCCCGTCCGTCCCATGCTGGGAAGCAGGGCCCTAACACAAACTACAGACAGGCCCAAGAATCACAGTGCCTAGAGCAGCTACAGTTTGAGGACCTGCTTGCAATGAACTAGGGTAATTGGCAGGTGTTCCCGAGGCCGGACTGCATTCCAGAGGCTAGTTTGCTCGGACTTCACGTTGCCTGTGGCTCTTTAGAAGCTGCATCGGGAACAAGCTTGACTCTCTGACACTGAGATAAATATTCAATAAGTGGCATACACTCAAGTGGAGATATTTGCCCTCTAATTCCCTTAAGGAGCAGATCGATGCCCAAATCCTATATGGCATTTTCCTTGTTCAGAGCAGCCCCTCCCTCCTCTGCTTGGTAAGTACTTTCTGAATAAAGGAATAGTTTAAAGTGGCCTGACCACAAAGGCAAGGTTAAGAGTTAGCCCTAAAGGGCACCGCTGCCTCCTGCTTCTCTGACTCCACACCTTTGCGGGGGTATTGTTCAGCAAGTTTATTTAAAGGGCCTGGCCTTTCTTCTCTCAGCAGGACYCCAGTTATAACACCATTCAGAGACTGCAGATGTGTCCCCAGGACCAGACCCCTCCAAAGTTTCCCAGCCAATTGCAAATGAAGGGGCCAGCAGCTGGAGACTGCGGAGCAGATGGCCTTCTTTTGGGAATGGGTTTGATCCCCACTGTTGGGGCTCAGCTAGCTCAGGCCTGCTTGGAAACTGGAAGAGAATCTCCGCTAGCAGGCCGGTCAGCAAGCAGCTGGACAGCAATGACCTCATAGAAAGCTGCTTTCAGAAGAGGGCAGGGACCATCCTGGAGCTGGAGGGGACACACCATTCCAGCTGCTTAACACCACAGGACCTAGAAAGGCAGGCCRGGGCCAAAAGGATCACTTTTCTGTAGTGTTTTACAGAGGAAAGGAAGGACTCTCTGTCTGGGGATGCTATCCAGGAAGACTGAACGCCACATCTGCTTGGAAGTTCCAAATTAAGATGGCACCACCATGGTTAACCTCTCTCTCCTGCCCTGCAGACCTCAGATTTGCCTGGAGGGGAAGGCTTTCCGAAAGCAAACAAATCTGAAAAGTGGCTGCCTTCAGACTTCACCACTGAGTCTAGGAAGATCCGGGCGAGGTGCCCAAACATTGTGGCTTCCTGAGGACAAGGTGTGTCACTATGCCAGACGAGGGAGCCATSGTTACTCCCTGCCCAAGACCAGCAGGGGTTTTCTGGCCCCTCAGTCCTTGCTATTTCTTGGCCTCCATGATGGTTGGGCAAGAAACCAATCAGAGACATGAAGTAGTGGGAGGGACATCAAGGAGCAGCCGCAGCATGGGGCAGCTTCCTGGGACTGGCCACCCCTACAAGGGGGAATACTTTTCTACAACAAAGATGAGATGGGAACTAGACATTCAAGGGCTACATGAGACCCTAGGTCAACCAACCAACCAATAAGTTGGGAAACGAACTCAAAGGGAACTAATGACCCTRAGATTGRAGAAGCACAGCTATACATGGCGTCTTCTCTCTAGGGGCTTGGGAAGTGGCCATTATATGCAAGGRCTGGACAGCTCTGAGGGAAGCTGATGTGAGTCTTTCCGGTCAACAATGACCCTGCCTCACTTCATCCCTGCAGCCTCTGAGCGTCCCCACCCACTTCACAAATGACCTCTTCACAGATCTGTATCCTTGTCGGTCACACTCACCTCCATACCCAGCTGTGACYAGAGGTCACTTTTTCTTTTTTTAAAGCCACCAAAGTGAGCTTCCCTTGCTTTCAAAACAGGCTTCSTTTCCTGGCTTCTTTTGCCCCTAGGGCYGCACTTCTCGGCCAAAGCTGGGAGGGGAGTGGGTGTCTTGGCTTCCTAGTTCTTGGAATTTTTTCCCTTTCTTTCCCCCCCTGGGGGAAGGGGAGGAGACAGAAGGTGGAGAGAAGATAGGGGAGTCCCTAATCTCAGGAGAAAAGTGCTGGGATAGGCCTCCACACCTGTCGCTTCCATCACCACAGGCTAAGGGAGTTCCAGGGAGTCYTGGGCAGGTGCTCTTTGATTTCTCACCTTGTTGCAAAAAGGCAGAAATGCTGGAAGGAAAAGCTTGAAATGCCATCAAAACAGCAACTCAACCAAGCCAAGGCTTGGAGGGTGGGGGAAGGATGAGGAGCAGACGGGWAAGAGCAAGATGGCCCTTCTYGTTCTGAGCTCTTGTCCAGTGGCTCAGTATAAGTCACCATCTAGGACTCTGTGCTGTGTCCCACTGATCCCTGTGGCAGCACAGGGTATAGAACAATTCCCTACATGTCACCAGAGGCCATTATAAAAGAACTACAGAATATAAGTGCTAGAAATTTTTCATTTGCCTGAAACTCTTCTTCAAAGGACATAAGGAAGGGGGTGTGGATAGKTGAGGGAGAAACAGAATCAACCAATCTGTCCTCTAAGGTTTAATGTTCAAAGTAGGAGTGAAGAAAAAAACAAGAGGGGTACCCAACACCCCACCAAATATCCTCTTGCTGAGGAAGAAGAAATGAGCTGTGAAATCCATCTTCCACCAATAAATTCACCTAAAAGGTGGGTATGTGGTCGCTGTGAAGTTGTCGGAAGACCACAGCATCTCTAAGAATTGCAAAAAATTTTATTCATTAAACGGGATCCTGGGCTCTGCCTGTGTATTGGGAAGGGGAAATCTGTCAACATCCCTAGCACGTGTGAGACGCTACAGGCACTTCTGAAGGCCTGGCGCTCTCGGCACCAGCGCCTTCATCATCGTTACCAGGCACGGAGTGAGGAGCATGAGCTCATCCGTCCTCACGGAAACCATCGTTAGCCCAAGGACTGAGGTGAAGGACATGATCTCACCCTGCACCTCTGCCATCATAAGCCCCTCCTAGAAGAACCAYGCACATGAATRCTCAGCCCTTCCACTATTCCGGAYCCCAGCACAATTGCTTGAGCTCCCTTCCATGTAGCCCACTGGGAGCCCAGCACCTGGCTCCCCTGGCAGGCAAACGGAAGACGGCATCACGGGAGAAGATGGCAAAAGGCAAGCGCCACCTGYGATGGTGGGCAGGTTCTTCGCTGGCCTGGACAGGGCACAGCACACCACAACACACCCAACACACCCAACCAACTCATGCCAACCTCTCCACCACCCTTCACTGGCCTACAGTTGATCCTTTGGAAACCTCAAACAGAAGACTCTCCTGCCCAAATATACCCATGACCACGACATAGTCTCACTATGTGCTGTGTATGGTTATGGTTGACTTCCTTAAAAAAGAAAGGAAAAAAAAAAGTCAACCTTGAACACCTAGATTGTAAGCAGATAAAGGGTCACATGTCTAAACACCAGGGGACTTGCAAAAACCTAAGAAGGCAAAAAAAGAGTTGGRATAAAGGAAGGCCTAATGTTCTTTTCTACTTAAATGTTTGAAAATTTGTCATTTATCATTATAGATTACAAGGTAAGCATCATATTAGGTCTTTGAAATATAGGTTTTATTTACTTTGACAAAGGTGTGGGATGGGGGGGGGTGAATCAGCACTTACCCTACACCCGTACTGGGCCAGGAATTACAGTCCAGTTTGTATTCAATCTGCACAATTTAGAGAGATAATATCTTGGTATTTCTCGCAGGTTATCTCACTTGACTGAGGTCAAGTAGATAGTAGAGACATTCAGCTCCCAAGGGCGATTTCCTATGAGACTGTACCTCCAGAAAGCACAACACATACTATTCAAAACAACTTTTATCAGTTTCTACTTGAAATTTTAAGCCAAATGTCGGGTCAGGATTCCTTAGTCTCTAAAGACCTGAGTAGTTTTAAATCTGAAACATATATCCCTACAGGCTGCATTGTCAGCAAGGTACCTGCTACAATCAGCTAAGCAGCAGTCTGAGTGGAAATCCAAAGGCTTGGGATGGAAAAGGAGGAGGCAGCTTGAAGGAAGGCACGGGGCTAGCCAGCTGTCAGCTCTCAATGTGAACTTGAAGGGTTTCCAAAGAGAAAAAACTTGACAGAAATCGCTAGTCTCAAAGATCTTGTTTCAATCTGTAACAAGCACACCAAGTTGACCATTTTCAGTGTTAGATACCTTTAAAACAGTCACGTATGGAGAGAGAGAGAGAAAAAAAAAA
>BDUI01001476.1:58807-72002 GCA_002335545.1 Apodemus speciosus
AGAACTGTTACATCCTAGGGAGAATTGTTACATCCTAGGACAGTCTAGGGAGAATTGTTACATCCTAGGACAGTCTAGGGAGAATTGTTACATCCTAAGACAGTCTAGGGAAGAATTGTTACATCCTAGGGCAGTCTAGGGAGAATTGTTACATCCCAGGGCAGTCTAGGGAGAATTGTTACATCCCAAGACAGTCTAGGGGGAATTGTTACATCCCAGGACAGTCTAGGGAGAATTGTTACATCCTAGGACAGTCTAGGGAGAATTGTTACATCCCAAGACAGTCTAGGGAGAATTGTTACATCCCAGGACAGTCTAGGGAGAATTGTTACATCCCAGGGCAGTTTAGGGGGAATTGTTACATCGTAGGGCATGTAAATGACTATCAGGCCTTCTGGTGTTCTCTTAACAGAAAATTAAAACCTTCTCAGGATTTGAGTGGACAGTAGAAAGAAGCCTGTTTAATGCAGCCCTGCATGTAGCCAGTCCCCTCCACTGAAAATGTAATTGAGAAACCACTGTGCTGGTCAGCATTCCCTCTACGAAAGGCATAATTGAGAAAACGTTGTGCTGTTCCACATTTCAAGAGTTAAACAGCTTGTAATCAAATAAATCAAATTCTTTCTGCCTTTCTCTTCTCCTCAACTCAGACAAGACAGTACAGTTCTGGATATGCAATCAAATGTGGTTTGTTAGCTGCTTGGCTAGTTTAATGGGAAGGAATTGACATTAAATTGGGTCCATTTGCCATCAGTCTTGATAATTTGTAAGAGAGAGTAGAGAAGACACTGATGAAATTCACAGATGAGTGAATGGAGGTCTCAACAGGAAAGAATGAGAGATTAACTTTAAGGGTCCTAGGGAGACTGGAAATGGGCAGGAAGTAAGAATCAGCGTGGAAAAATGTCTATAGTTCATCTGGGGAAAGAAGTCCAGGCCGAATGGCTGATAATCAAGAGAAAGAAAGCCACTGGGGACAGTGCCTAGAAAATCAGATATTATAGATGGCTGCCAAGGTTTTGTGTAGTGATAATCCTAAATATCTGTATGTTCTCGGTCTGGGAGTGTCCTTCCATGGCTCATGTCAGATGTGCTCGATTGAAAATGAGATGCAGAGATGAAGCGAGGATATTAAGTTATAATGGGAGTCTCCAGAGAGGGTTTCGTGGACTCAGGTGGTTGTTAATTGTCTAGCATACTTAAACTTTTCCTCTGAGCAGGCCAGTTTTTCACAACCCAATCCTTCTCTTATTTTTGACCACTTAGCAACTTCAGAACTATCCATAATGCCAACGGAAGAAAGCAAAAAGGCCAAGGTTCGGCTTTTCTTTCACCTATGGTGATCTGTCTGCTTAGAGGAGATGCAGTTACAGGTGGTTGTGAGCCTTCTGATTTGATGCTGGGAACTAAATAGCAGCAATGTTTTGTTTGGTTTTGGTTTGGACTTTTTTGTTGGTTGGTTTTTTGTTTGTTTATTTTTGTCTTGCAGCAATGTTTGTACCCTCTGATATATCTCTAACTGTTCAGTACCATCATTTTGGAAAGGTTCTTTGTGACACACACACACACCCAATTTACTTATTCCTAATAGAGACTGGGGGGGGGGGCTGTTGTCATGGAGTATCGCTTTTGGTCTTTAAGTTATAAATTGTTTATGGATCTGTTTGCCTTGTTCATCAATGTACGCTATCATTTATTGTCTCCCAGAACTTACTGCCACCTTGTGTAAAAGTAACTGATAAATTAATTTCTAAAGTTCCACCGTGATGCTGGATTCATCTCAGAGTTAACTGTGTAGACAGTGAGAATGATCTTGGTCATGGAGGAGGGTCGTGAGCGTTCTGTTGTACAGCAATTTATCTGCTCCCACAATCAAGGAGTAGAACGGCCAGCAAGAGAGCTAGTAGTGTCCAGAGGAAACAGCAACGTTGGACTAAACATAAAACAATCATCACAAAGATACTATTGCAGAATTCTTCAGGGCATGTGCGTGAAAATAAAGGTTGAATATTCAAGTGGCCCATGCATCCGTACTCCTCGCCTTCAAGGATAATGAAGAGAGAGGGCCTGGCTAGCTGACTTAGTGGAGCAACATTTGTCTGGCATCCATGAGGTCTTGGGTTCAATCCCCAGCACTGCAAAAAAAAGGTCAGGGAAGGGACTATATATAAAACTTGTCTCCACATCTGATCAGAATAGCCATCATAATTCTGCATAACTATATCCAAGCATATAACCAGAAGGGAAATACTTATTTAGAAAACATTTGTCTGGATAATTAACAGAAATAACCAAATTATGTTTGGTCAACTACCAATATGTCATGGTCTCTCAAATGCAAACTTAAACTTCTCTTCAGTTCTCTTTTTCATTCCATTCATGCTGTTCAGATTACTGATTACAGAGTATTTTGTTAGTTTTGTGATTCCTACAATGTCATTTTTCTACCTCATAAACTGATAGGTGAAAAGGTTGTCTTGTAAATGGACAAGTCCTAGACCGTGTGAGCTCTTACTGAATAACCCACTATGTATGTTATGATATGCTCAGAATTCCATGTACTTGGTGTCAAGAGAATGAAGATGAGGAGTCCCTAGACTGGTGACAGCTCGTTCTGTCTGCAGGCACTACGTTCCAAGGTTGTGAAGCCCCAGATTGTGAAAGTTACTGAGTTGTGTGAACTGTAAAGTGCATTCCAAGTGTCCTAAGGAATGTTCTGTTCTTTCTTCCTCTGTGGAGATTTGGTCGCTTAATTTACATATTCACAGATATTCTGGTTATTGCCTTAGAAACTGCCTGAGAGCGTTATCATCGACAGACTCGGTTCCTCATGCAGCGCCTGATCATTCACAGAGGGGGTCATAGCCCTCTATGGACCATGTGCTTTTGTCTCCACATGCCCAGCCCAAGCTGTGTTTCCACCGACACAGACATCTGGAAGTACACTAACAGGGAGGCGATACAATTACTTACATTTGGTTAGCTAAGTGGTTAATTGGAGATTCTGAGTTAAGATTCGGTGTACTAGAAAATTTTAAATCATTGTGGTTTATCATGGTGAAATCTGGGTCATAGCTACTTTACAAATGTAAATTCTATTACTATCCGCTCTGCTCTGATCTCTGATGCAGGAGAGGTACAGTTCAAAAGAGTGTCTACTTACCTGAAAAGTAGATACTAAAGAATTCTTAACAGGAAGTTATACTTTATCCTGCCAAGAATCTGTCATTTCTAAATGTCTTTAATAGATGCTCCAGGCACATTAGCCTACACCAGTGGCCATCCCTGTAGCAGGTGGCCCTTGCTCTTCTGTCTTGCTGGCCCCCAGTCCTGCCCCATGAATGTAACTTTGTGCCGCTCTGACAAATGTTCTTTAGAAGATGTTGAAAAGCCCTTACACTCCACTCAGAAATCCCATCTACAACTTGCTTTAAAGAAGAGCACGGAACAAGAGAAACTGAAAGGAAAGAAGAGGCCTCTCACTGTTTGGTGAGTCCCTGGCATTTTGTTATTTCAGCATGATGAAATTAATTCACAGGTGCTGTGTGAATTCATTTTCTTTGTAATGTTTATAGTTATAGGGACCTGCCTTGCTTTTTGTTTGTTTGTTTGTTTGTTTGTTTGTTTGTTTTTTAAGATTCTGGCAAGCGTGCTTTTTCTTTTCCCCTCAGCTGATTTTTGCTTCTTTTACACGAACTTTTCTTTCTGGTCCTTCTTTGTCCTCTAAGCTTGGGCTCCTAGCACCTTACATTACCTTCAGATTCCCAGAGGAAGGGAAGCAGGAGCCAAAAGTTCACTTCAGCACCTGTGACGCCATCGAGGTCAAGTGCCTGGCTGTGCTTCTGTGACATTGAGGACAGTCATCGCCGACCTCTAGGAGACGGACGTTTACGCCAGCTAACACCATAGCCAACAGATATTAGAAAAAGTATCTAGTCGCAAGTCAGGATTGAACAAGGAGGGCTAACTGGCATTGTGATGCAACGGCGAAAGTCTAAGCGCACCAGGCCCTCGTGCTTTAATATCCGTGTCGTACGTCGCGTTAGGTCCGGACTGTGAGAACAGAAGTGTACCAGTGAGCCTGATGCTGGTCCCTAATAACTTAGTTGCTTGAGAAAAGGTGTATACAAAAGCCCAATTTTTAATGCTAATAATTTTTATTTATTTTACATGTTTTTAAGTCCTACTGTACATCATTTTCTGTGTGTCTGGCACCAGATGTTATAACTTTAGCCAGAGTCTGATATGCATTAGAACTCACACAAGAGGCTGGCAAGATAGGCTCAGAGGGAAAAGTATCTGCCTGGCAACCTAAGTTTAGTTCTGAGAATCCACCCAGTAGAAGGAGGGAAACAACTCTAGCAAGTTGTGTTCTGATTTCCAGATGTGTGTGTGTGCTATATGTACACACAAACACACATACACACACACAAAAGAAACGAATAAATAAATAAATAAGAATTCATCCTATTTCCCATATAGTACAAATACTTTAAGATAGTTTAACTTCATTTTTTCCTTTAATGATCTCTTTATGGTCTTTTTTAAAAATAGGTTTTTCTGTTCTAAAATGGTTAAAATCCTCTAAGGCTTTATAATTGATGCTTATCAGCAGGCAGTACCAAGTCTCAATTTTTACACTACCCTCTGTTGCTACTTGTTCATGTCTGTATTTTCTTTCTTCTGTCTGTTGTTACTCATTTTCCTTCAGCCTGGAGGCCTTCACCTCCTCAGTACTGTCACTGTCTACCGGAAGTCAGAAGAGGAGTGAGGTCCCCTGAACTGATATGATGGGTGGTTGGGAGCCATCATGCGGGTGCTGGGAACTGAACCCAGGTCCTTCGCAAGAGCAACAAGTGCTCTTAACTGCTGAGCCATCTCTCCATCCTCAACTTGCTTTCTCTCATTCCTGTTTTAATACTTGGCAGAATTGTTTTCTGTGTCACTCGTGTCAAATGGTATAAACCGTAGAAGATGTTTTCGTCCAGAAAGGATTTACTTTTATGTTTAGCCATACAGCTGGCTGAGAGCCATATTTCTTGAAGCCCAACTGGGGTTGAACTGATGTAAGGCTGAGGTTTATGTAGGCATTGTAAACACCTAGTCTAAGGGTAAAAGTGCTCTCCACGCAGGTATGAGGCCCTAGTTCAAATCCCTAGCAACCGTGTAAAAAGCTGGCACACCTTCAAGTGTACCTATGACTCCAATACTACACAGGGTAGAGACAGGAGGGTTGCTGTGGTTGCTGCCTGCTAGCCTGGCTCCAGATTCAACGAGAAACCTTCTCTCTAATGAAAACGTGGAAAGAGATAGAGAAGATACCAAATGTCTTCCTCTGGCCTCAGCACGCACAATAGGCCATGTGCACCTGCGCTGCACACTCCCACGTATGCACAGTTTTTCAAGGCCCCGCCTAGTCCTGTTTCAGCCTTCCCTTTAGGATTAGCCCTTTGAGGGTCCCAGTGAAAAGCCTATATGTGATTCCTGGGCCTGTGTCTCTCTGAGGCTCTGAGCTCTGGCGCTGTCTTCCTAGCCCTGATGCTCGCGGAAGCTCAGCGCAGGCTCTTGGCTTCTCAGTTCTTTCTCTTGCAGAGTTTCACCTGCACTCGGCTGAGCAGGTGCTTAAGAGCAACCGGAGGCTGATGGTCGGGTCCACACTCACCTTCTCTGCACTCTTAGCCACACAAGGACTTTAGTAACTCCCAATGCCTTGAATAGATTAGAAGGAAAACTTTTCTATCCTTTACTGGTGGTTAGCAGGACAGATATTAGGCTATACACTAAGGAGCCCAGAGCCTAGAATTTAAATTTTAAGAACTACTTCCAATAAGCCACAGTAGCCTTTCTAATTCCCCTGACCAGAGATATTTCTGAGTTTTTGAAATTCTCCAATTTCATGATTGATGCCCATGCCAGGTCCTCACACCCTTACCCCTTCGCCAAGCCCCAGGCCTCTTCTCCTCCCTTCCATACCCCAGCATTTAGTTGCAACCGTTTGCTTCTTTATCTCTGCTGGGCTGGGAATGGGACCTCTGCTTTCTTCACCTTGTTGTTCGCAGTGCCTACCACAGCCCTTGCCAGATGGAGGGGTCTTCCACAGGAGAGTATTATGAAGACCTTATGCTCATTACATTCTCTCTGATAGTAGTTTGGAACTAGAATAATTTCCCTCTTTGACATTGCCCCGTGTTTTAACACACTCAGAGTCTGTAGGTAGCACGCACTGAGTCAGTCCTCAGGGGAGCTTTGGTGTCCACTGAGTACGAGAGTGGGAGACACTAACAACAACATGCAAGGTGCGGGGAGACACTGATTGTGTGAACACTGTTAAAAGTTCTGAGCTGAGTAAAACAGCCCAGGGAGAAAACCAAAAGGAATGAATGCCCTACTCTGTTGAGATGTGACGTGTCCAGGCCAGGGCTCTGGTTCTAACTCCAGTGCAAGCTCGTCTGTACCAGGTGTTCCTTCTGTTAAGTTACTTGAATGCCTGTGTGGAGAAAACATGGGCCATGTTCACATTTTTGCCATCTTAATCTGAAGTTAAAATTAGATTCCTGATGTCTGAATTCCATTAACTGTATAGTGTATTTTTTTTTTAAATTTGAAGTAAAAGTTGGATTTATTTAAGTTAATGACCCCATTTACTGACAGGTGTCTGGTTCTCTTTCAGACCCATCTGTACCTTCTTGCTCAGAACTGGTCTTGCCAATGACTTGAGTCGCCAGAACAGAACTCCTTTCCTAATTTTGTTTTTGTCCCAGAAACCTGCCCTCAAATGTGTAAAAGATGGAAATAAAGAATTCCGGTCTTTATTCTCTCAAATGACCCATTTCAACCATGTAACTGCTCGCCTCTGGGCCTTTCCTGCCTGCCTTAAAGTGTAACGAGCCTCAATTTTAAACGTTTCTTAGTTCCAATTTTAGAAGGAAAAAAAAAAGTACCAGTAACAGAGGAACAGCTTGATCTTCAACAGATGGCAATGACAAAATGTAGAAAATGTAACAATGTTTCAGGAAAAAACTAAACTAGAAGCACTCCCTCACAGGCAGTCTGGGTTTCACCTGGAGGCTTTCTCCAGTCYTGGGGGAAGGGCTGGAGAAGGAACCTGCCAGAAGACCGAGTTCACCGACGGTAAAACAAGCAGAAAATCCAAAGAGAAATCAAGTTTGAAAAAGAATGACTAGTGCTGGGCAGTGGTGGCGCACGCCTTTAATCCCAGCACTTGGGAGGTAGAGGCAGGCAGATTTCTGAGTTCGAGGCCAGCCTGGTCTACAGAGTGAGTTCCAGGACAGCCAGGGCTATACAGAGAAACCCTGTCTTGAAAAAAACAAAAACAAAAAAAGAGCGTCTGAAAAAGAATGACTGTACATCCAAGGAAACAGAACAAGGTGCTTCCCAGGGAGACACACCAGACAGTAAAAGCAGATCCTGAGATGGCCCAAGCATCCCCGTTAGCAAACACTGGCTGAAGCAGATACTATAAATATGTTCAAGGACTTACGGGAAAATAAATACTCAGGAAATGAACATGTGGATGTTTCAGCCGAGAAAAATCCAAATAGAAACTTCAGGGCTGAGAAAGCACGGTCCGTGAGTGGAAAGTGTGCAGAGTGAGCGTGACTGCCATTGGAAGAGACAACAGAAGAACCAAAGAGCCGGGAGGTGGGGTCGCAGAAATTACCCAGGTTGAAGCTGGAGACTGGAAATAAAAGTAGAATGGACTTGAAACGAAGTGTTCAGTACTGGTAAATTCCCAGTGAATTAATTTGACAATGAGGAAAAAATAATCTTAAAACTGCTGGCTTCTAAATGGTTAATCTGTACAGTTTCCTGCAGGACTGAGGGGGAAAGCAGCTGAAAGGGTTAATGTTGACTGGCAGGTGACAGGGTCTAGAGTCACCTATGAGACAAAGCTGTGTACATGGCTTTGAGGGAGTTCTAGGGTAACTGGAGTAGAAAGATCCACAGCGAGTGTGGCCTGGAGTCCCAGACTGAAGAGAAGGGAGAAAGCAGATGGAACACCAGCTTCTTGGCCGCAGAAGCAGTGTCCCCAGCTCCCTCCAGCCCTGTCGCCAAACCATCCACACCATGGCGCATCATACTCTTGAACGTGGACCTCTCTCTCTCTCCTTCATTAAGTGCCTGTTGTCGGGGACTTTGTCATAACACTGAGAAAGAAGCTGTCGCGCCACCTGACCTCACGGGTTTTGATATTGGCCGTCTTAAGGCCATTTCTCTCCTGTGGCCATGTGTCTAAGCTTTCTTTCCTTGGTTTCTCTCTCTCAGTCCTTGCTGGTGTGTTTCATTTCTGTGTGCTGTATTTAGGAACTAGTTAATGAAACGGGAGCTGTTTTCTGACAGTGGACTACAGGAAGTATGTGGGTTGGGTCATCATGGAAGGTTCTGTCCTTGGGTGGTTTGCCTTTGGTACATTTTCCTATCATCATCCACTACAACTGCAATGTTCAATCTTGTTATTTCCAATCCTAACGAGTCAAATTAGTTATTTTTCAAACATAATTCTTAAGAGTTAGTGAATATAAAATATTCATTATAATTAAAATAAGCTTATTTTAATCATTGATACCCCTAAACACTCAGTTCTGTTTCTTCACTTAAACTCTACAGGTGTTTCACCAAAACCAACAGTCCCCTTCCTGTGGTCCCGGTGGTAGCCTCTTATCCTCAGGACGGTCTGGAAATGAAGCCTCTCAGTGCCACGAAGGTACCTGTGTGTCCAGCTTCCACAGTTCCTGCCCATGGCCAGGTACCCGAGGAGTGCCTCACAGACAGTGTGGCACCAACACCCGCCCAGCACACTTGCTGCCAGGACAACATAAGTGACATCAATTCTGATTCCACAGAAGACACAGCAGAGTTCAACAGAGGTACGGGGAGACATTTTCCTCCTTCCACTTCTAGAGTCCAGTGGGCTGAAGTTGTGTCAGGAAAGCTGTACCTGTGGTCGGCTCACAGTACACTGAGAAGACTGGGCGCGAGTGCTAGGGACTTGAAGAAAAGATAAAGATGGAGAAGAGATTCTTGGAACTTCTCTGTTATTCTACCCTTCAGCACAGCATGCCTCCCATCTAAATACTAACCAGAGCGGACCCTGCTTAGCTTCTGAAATCAAATGAGATCCAGCACACTCAGAGAATAGCAGTAGATGGCTCAGGTTGCTACTCCCATTGCATTGTGGGAAGTTATCCAAACAGGTGTGGACTCATTAGTACCAGAATGGAGGATTTGCTGGGATGATGCATGGGCCCTGAGTTTCTTTGAGCTGCCTGTAGGAACTATAAACTTTGTGTAAGATGCTTTCTTAGGGGCTCTAAGTTATTTTAATCCCAAATGATTTGTATAATAACTCATGAGAATTTGGGTTTTTAAGTGTACTTTCATCCTCAAATTCAAACCAAACCTAAACAGGACTTACTTTTGTGTGTGTGTGTGTTTTTTTATGATTACTATTCAACATTTTGTTTTCAGAAACAGCTGTATGAAGCCAGTTTATTAATCTGCAATGTACCCAAATCTTCCTATTTTTCAGGAGACAGCAGTGGTCATTCCGAAGCAGAGGACAAAGTTTTCAGTTGGAATCCTCTTATTTTGCCGCCTGTCTTGGAGGACTGTGGTGAGAAGACAGCGTGGTCTCCCCCTGGCCTCCCTCTTGATGGGCTTCCGGGGGTCCTTCAGCACGCCCGAGAGACCTGAGAGGAATGGGAGCAGGACTCTTCATGTTCCCACTGCAGGCCAGTCGCTGCACCACACAGGCCTGGGGATACACTGTGTGAAGGACATTAACTCAAATCAGAGAAAACCATTATTTATTTTTTTGTAGTAGTAATGTCATGAATGTATCTTAAAACGTGTGTCCTTTTATATTATTTATGCCTTCCATTTTCCCTTCTCCCTTTCTTCCCTCCCCTAAATAGGAACACCCCCCTCCTGTTTTTTTTTTTTTTAATAGAGTTTGTCAATCATCTGGAGAGCAGGGGATCATTCTGTGTCTTCCAGGGCCTTCAGTGGCAGTAGGAACTTGTGCTGGGTCCCATCTTCTGGCCTATTCAGTTGTGGAGAGGAGGATTTCCCCAGCCACTTCACATTTGTCACCAGTYATTGCTAGATGGAAAACTGTCACTTCTCCCATGTCATCAGACTTTCTGGGAACATTTAGAAACCAACCATAGTTGTGATCATGTGTTTATCATAGCAAACCCAGCTGACAAATTTCATGACTGCCTTCCAGGAAAACACTAATACTGACTTATTTTCTCTCTGTGCCTGAGTTGATCAACCTTCTAAAAGTATCAGATTAGCCAGTGTTCTTGTGAACATGGAAGCACGTAAAGTCTGTTTGGATTTTTGTACTATGTAGCAAGGGAACCAGATTCAGAAAGAAAATGAATGCCTTCATGGTCCACTGCTTTCTTTTAATTTGCAAAATGGTCGTCATGTGTTCTTCGCACTACTCCCGAGGGTGTATAATACAAAGATGAGGCTTTTAAAGTGATAGTTTGAAGAGAAAGCTCTTACACKCCTCAAGGAAGAAGAGGGCTGAAGGGGCCTCTAARTGAACCTCTTCCCTCTGCCCCAGAGTGCTCGTGGTGTTATACTTCTTGAAGACTGGCWTCTTTGTCACTTCCAGTGTAGACAGTGTCCTGGAGGATCTGAGTGAGCATGTGTGAGTCAGCCTTCTGCAAAATTCCCGAGGGGATTGTCTCGTAAGGACACAGGGCTCTCTTGGCTCCTGGTTTTAGTTCTAGTTTGTGATCTGTGATCGAACAGACCTGTCACTTTGGGCCTGTGTTGAGGGAGCACGTCATGGAGGGTATGTGTGGCAGAGGGGAATAGCTTATACCATAAACTAGAAAGAGAGGAGGAGCAGAGCATGCCTCAGTGATCCCTCACACTCCTCCCTGTTCACGATTCTACCACCTCCGGGGCATGTTGTCATGGGACTCAGACCTTGAACGCAGAGATAGATAGGCCTTTGGAAAACAGTATCCAAACTGCAGCAGAATGTCGGGAAAGGCTGAGTTTGAAGAAAGGGTTTGAGGACATTTTCTGACAGTTTTTTTCTGGTCGCCATCATTATGAGCAGTAACTCAGGCTTTGGTCAGCAGGGTCCATGCAGCCAGTTACTATTCTCCGTGTGACAAGGACACTGCAGCTACCTTTGGAAGGCTTTTCCTCCGAATGTGAGAAATAGAAACCCCAGGTGCTACAAATGCATTTCAATAACTTGAACCAAGCCCTGATGGATCACAGATCTGCTTTTGAATGCTGTATCCCTTGAGGGGGGAAAACAAAATTATTCTCTTTATGTGGAATCATACGGTTCCAGGATATGTT
Source organism: Apodemus speciosus (assembly GCA_002335545.1). Classification (NCBI taxonomy): domain Eukaryota; kingdom Metazoa; phylum Chordata; class Mammalia; order Rodentia; family Muridae; genus Apodemus; species Apodemus speciosus. The sequence goes on from BDUI01001476.1 coordinate 70,163, forward strand.
TTCTTTTCGTTTCCCACAAATTGCAGTGAAAGAGAATAAGATACTGTACTAATCAACTCTCTATACATTTGTCAGTATTCCCTTCCATATGCCTGTATCTTTTATAAATAGAACTGTTTGTGGGAATATGCAGGGGCCACTACGCAAGAGTTCCTTCTGTAGAATGCAGTAAATAGAATTCCATAGCTGAGTAGCGGGGTGCTGTAGAAGTGAGTTCTATGATCCCGGGGTTCATGGCCACAGTATGAGAGATCTGCAGTTAGTTCTGGAAGCGGTTTGTAGCCTTACATCTTGACTTGGCAAAAGATGGCGTAGAGGCCTACTGTGTGCTTTGCCAGTTGAGTTAGAACAAAGCTGTCTCTGAGCAGGGGTGTAGGAAAACAGGAAGCAAATGTCTGTGGGCAGTCAGTTGTTCCCTGTGACTCAYGAAACAGGTATGTTGGCACGCCTTAGGTCAGAACTGCTTTTAAAGATTGAATTTGACATGGGGTTTGCCCATGAGGAAGATGAAATTCCTTTACCTTTAGGGCAATCTCATTGTGGACTGCTTTATTTATGATTAGTAACGCTGTTTTAAGTGTTAACCCTTTTATTGTATTTTATTTATAAAAATGGCTTTATATATTGAGATATATAAATATAAATATAAATCTATATAATTGCCTTTATATTTAGGAGTTTGAGATCTCCTTAGTGTGAGTTTCTGTGAACTTTCATGCCCTGCACAGTCACCAGAAATGGTCCTAGCAAGTGTCACTTCCCCAGGACTCAAGAGGACATAGGAAATGTGTGTGTGTTGTGGGGGGGGGGACTGTCACCAGTCATTCCTAGATGGAATGGCACACRTTTGTGGAGGAACGATTGTTTATTAAGTTCCCTGTTTGTTACTATTATCTCTCCGCAACAGATAGATAGGGTAGGCATGGAATTCCCAGCTCTGCACTGGAGCCCAGGTTACCTGACCCATCACCCATGCCCCCTTTACCTGCTTTCTGGAAGTGYYGTGGTTCACTCTCCCTGGAACCGGTCCAGAACGTGTGCYGTTTGTCCACCCCTGCTGCGACCTTTCTCCAYGAGGCTCCGACCGCAGCTGGTGGGGCTTCTCTCTGTCCACCCTCATCCCAGACTGGCAGAACTCTTTACCGAGTATTTYGTCTTCAGGAATCTCTCTTTGASAGCCCTACCCTTGCCCTCTCCCCCGCCCCACTCCTACCCTTTYCCTAAGCCCATGAAGGTTTGACCTTCAACTGACCATGAAGCTGGTAGGCCCTCTTCATGTCTTGGGCAAATTTTTGTTTAGCATTAAACTCCCCTAGTCCTAGTAAATCATGTCACCGTTCCCTGGTTGTGTTCACCAATTATATGGCTGGCTCTGGTGACAGGTGCTGTACAGGGTACAGGTTAATTGCGTTATTCTAAACCGTYGAGGTGATCTCATTGCCAAATGGTTTTCAGTGGGTTCTCTTCGTACAGTTGTTATTCCAGGCTGATCACGTCACGTCCCGTCTCTGCGTCTGCTCCGGCACTACCAAGAGACTGTTTGGAACCACCCTTTACCTGTACTGCTTGGTCTTACAGCTTTGACCCTGAGATGCATGTTTTGTACTATATTGAAAAAAATATGTTTTATTTTCCTTAACATTGTGCTGTTATGTGTGAAATTGTACATACTCTAAGTGGTGTAGTTTTGACAGGTTTTATTTGGTTGGTATGATTTTATATTAAAAGAGAATGCTGCTTTCACACATACAGTCGCCTATGAAGAGGGATACACACATACTCCTATGGGCACAACGTGGCTTGTGACTAAGAGTGTATAACTGTCCTATTTGGAAACTTT
>BDUI01001477.1:109199-122261 GCA_002335545.1 Apodemus speciosus
TGATATATGAATTGTTTCTTGTGCATTCTGAACTTCTGGGCAAATATCCCTTATCAGTCAGTGCATACAAAGAAATGTTCAACATCATTAGTCATCAGGGAAATGCAAATCAAAACAACCCTGAGATTTCACCTCACACCAGTCAGAATAGCTAAGATCAAAAACCCAGGAGACAGCAGGTGCTGGCGAGGATGTGGAGAAAGAGGAACACTCCTCCACTGCTGGTGGGATTACAAGTTGGTACAACCACTCTGGAAATCAGTCTGGCAGATCCTCAGAAAACTGGGCATGATACTACCGGAGGACCCCATTATACCACTCCTGAGCATATACCCAGAAGATTCCCCAGCATGTAATAAGGACACATTCTCCACTATGTTCATAGTAGCCCTATTTATAATAGCCAGAAGCTGGAAAGAACCCCATGTCTGTCAATGGAGGAATGGATACAGAAAATGTGGTATATTTATGCTATGGAATACTACTCAGCCATTAAAGACAATGAATTCATGAAATTCTTAGGCAAATTGGCAGAAACAGAAAATATCATCCTAAGTGAGGTAACCCAATCACAAAAGGATACACTGAATCTAATAGACATGAAAGTGGGGAATAACCTTGAACTCACTGATATAGGAAACAACTTCCTTAACAGAACACCAACAGTTCAGGCACTAAAAACAACAATTAACAATGAATCCCCCTGAAATCGAAAAGCTTCTGTAAGTCAAAGGACACTGTCAAGAATAGAAAACAGCAGCCTGCAAGATGGGGAAAGATCTTCACCTACCCTACATCCAACAGAGTGCTAATATCCAAAATACATAAAGAACTCAAGAAATTATACACGAACAACCTAAATAATCCAATTAAAAATGGCATACAGAACCAAGCAGAGAATTTTCAACCTAGGAATCTCTAATGACTGAGAAGTACTTAAAGAAATATTCAATGTCCTTAGTCATCAGGGAAATGCAAGTGAAATGACTCTGAGATTCCTTCATAACATCTGTCAGAATGGATGAGATTAAAAATTCAAGTGACAGCACATGCTGTCAAGGATGGGGAACAAGGGGAACACTGCTCCATTGCTGGTTGGGGTGAAAATTACTGCAACCACCTTGGAAATCAATCTAGTGTTTTCTCAGAAAATTGGGAGTAGTTCTACATCAAGACTCATCTATACCTCTCCCCGGCATATACCAAAATGATGATCCACCATACCACAAGAATACTTGATCTACTATCTCCATAGCAGCTTTTTTCAGAATAGACAGAAACTGGAAACWACTCAGATATCCCTCAACTGAAAAAAAAATTTGATAAAAGTGGTACATTTACAGAATCAAATACGATGCCTCTATTAAAAACAAGGACATCATGATTTGCAGGCAAATCAATGGAACTGAAATAATATCAACCTGAGTAAGGTAACCTAGTGCCAAAAAGTGAATATTAGCCATAAAGTACAGATAACCTTGCTACAATCCAAAGAAGCTAAGTAATCAGGATGGCCCAAGGGAGGATGCTTGAATTGCACTCAGAAAGAAAGATTAAGTAGACATTGGAAGTGGATGGAGAGAGGGAACTTGATGGGAAATGGGATGGCAAGATGAACAGGGGTTGGGATCAGGGTGGTGGATGAGAAGATAGAGAACAGGGAGAGAGAAGAGAAATGCAGGGAAGCATCTCTGGGACAAGCTGGAGACCTTGGAGACTTGAGGTGGAGGAGGCTCCTGGGAGGATATGGAGGTGACCCTAGTTGAAACTCCTAGCAGCAGGGGATATGGAGCTTGAAGTGGCCTCCTCCTATATAGCAAGGCTGGACTTCCAGTAGAAGGAAAAGGACATCAACCTACCCAGAAAACCTTTGACCCAAAATTTGCTCTGCCTACAAGATGTGCCTGGATAACGATGGTATAGAATTTGAGGGAATGACCACCAATCACTACCTCAGCTTAAGACCCACCCCACAGGAGAGAGCCAACCCCTGACACTATTAATGATGCTCTAATATACCTCTAGAAAGGAGACTAGCATAACAGTTCTCTGAGAGGCTTCTTCTAGGAGCTGATTGAAACAGATATGGAGACCCACAGCCAAACACTAGGCAGAGTTCAGGGAGACGTGTAGAAGAGTCAAGTGATGGATTGAGGAAGCAGGAAGGTTAAAGGACACCACAAGAAGACCTACAGAGCCAACAAACTGGAACCCATGGGTGCTCACAGAGACTGAACCACTAACAAAAGAACATGCATGGTCTGGACCTAGGCACCCTACACATAAGTAGCAGATATCCAGCTTGGTTTTCATGTGGGTCCCCTAATGATTGGAGAAGGGGACATCTCTGACTGGTACTCTGTTGCCTCCCTTTGAATCCCTTTCCTGTAGCTGGCTGCCTTGTCTGGCCTCAGTGGCAGAAGAAGTGCTTAGCCTTGATGTCATTTATGACTTTATGTGTCAGGGTGGGTTGGTACTCTGAGGAGAAATGGGGAGGGAAACAGGAAAGGAGGTAGAAGTATGGGACTGGGAGGAGAGGAAAYAGGAGGCTGCAATCAGGATTTAAAGTGAGTAAATAACTTACTGAAAAAAATAAAAAGAAATAATAAATAATATGGCAGAAATTAAAGAATTGCATATTAAGACAATGATGCCAAGAACTAATAAAAATTAGTGTGTTAAATGTAAAGAAAGAATTACAATTGACTTAGCAAAAGTAATCCCAAACAGATAAAATACAAGTTAATAAAATAAAGTTGAAAAGGGAAATATCAGAAGATAAAATGAAATCCATAGAATCATTAGCAAATACATGAAAACTCGTATTCAGTTAACTTAGAAAATATAAGATATATGTAAATTTTCAAACATATGTAGCCTACCAAAATCAAACTAAACTGATATAATCTATTCAAACAAGTATATAATAACAAACCATGATTTTAAAGTAATAACGGAGAGTTTTATAATAAGAAAAAGTCCAATGCAAATTGAATCCAGAGCTTGGATCTACTGGACCTTAAGGAAGAACTAAAACCAGACTAATATCAGTGTTCTTCAAACTATTCCATAAAAGAGGAAGAGAAATTCATATCAATGTATACATGTAAGAAATTCTCAAAGCAAAATAAAGATAAATTAAACATAATTTCAGAAATAAGGTAAATAAATAATATATGTAAATATATAAATAAATAATATAGCTAAGAAAAAAGAAAAAAGAAAAGAAAATCAATGTATCACAATTTATGCACAAGGTATGTCTTTCTTTTGCTAGTTCACCACATTGATATCTAAATATTGCCACAACAGCACTAGTTGTTTCAACAGTGCAATACACATTACATAATGAAAAATGAAATCAATATTTTAGCTATGTTCCTTTCTGATTGACACTGTTCATACTGATTTGTATTTTTGACCTATGTTAATTTCCTCATCTCAGAAGTATTGTTCTGAACATTCGTCTGAGGCCAGCATTCTATTTCATTTGACTTCATACCAACTGCGATTCTGTTTCCTTTTCCCACATTTTGGAGTTAGAATTTCCTGTGTAACCTCAATTTTTTGATGAATGAAAAAATGTTGACATTTACTTTGAGTGTTTTTTTTTATATTTTCATAAGATTACAGATGATATTTGACAAATTTTAACACACTGCAATCAAAACTACCATTGCTACATTTATTTTACTCTGAAATACCCTGCTGAATATACATACATTTATCTATATTTATAGACATAGTGAAATAGACAAGAAGATAGTTAGCAATGGATAGATGTAGCTGGGCATAGGATCACACACCTTGGGTCCCAGCACTTGGGAAGCAGAGGCAAATGGATCTCTGCATGCTGAAGGGCACGCATGTCTACATAGCAAGAGCCCATCTCAAAAGAAACCAGAACTAAAAATGTGAAGATACCCAATGAAATATTAAATAATTTTGTCAGCAGTTTTAATAAAATTAAATATTGAGTATAAACACAGAAATGTGATATATGTAAAATATAATATTTTCTATTAATTAGCATTTTGAGGGGAAAGTGGCAAATAAGGCTAATTCACTACTACTGTGAAAACAACATYCCTTCAACAAAAGTTGTATTAGAATGTTTCAGTATTCAAAACTTTTGCTTTGGAGAAAACAGAAGGCTCACCACACGGTCACGAATCTGTTTAGTCTTAGCACCATACACCAAGGGATTGACTGTGGGAGATACTAACAAGTAAAGGATTGCAAAAATTATATGGATGCTTGGAGGCACATTCTTGCCAAAACGATGAGTTAGGAAACTGAACAATGCAGGTGTATAGAAGGCGAGAATGGTGCACACATGGGCAACACAGGTGCCCAGGGCTTTAGAGCGGGCATTCTGGGAAGAGAGCCGAAATACTGCCTGGAGAATTTTTATGTAGGATGTGGTTATGAGCCCAAGGTCAAATATTGTCACCGAAAGGGCCACCAAAATTCCATATATTCTATTCACCTGAGTGTTACCACTAGCCATCTTCACCACAGCCATGTGCTCACAATATGCATGATGGATGACATATTTGGTGTAGTACAACAGCCTTTTAATGAGAAGCGGACATGGCATAATCATGAGTATAGCTCGACTTAGGCCAACTAGACCTATTTTAATCACCATGGGTATTGTCAGGATTGATGCATAATGCAGTGGGATACAAATGGCCACAAAGCGATCAAATGCCATGGCTACTAGGATGGCGGATTCCATGATGCACAGTGTATGGATAAAAAACATTTGAGTTAGACACGCATCAAAGTTTATCCAATGTGCGTCAAACCAGAAGATGCCAAGCATCTTCAGAGTTGCAGAAGAGGAAAGACACATGTCATTCATTGCCAGGATGCAAAGGAAAAAATACATAGGCTGGTGGAGACTTGGTTCTAGCTTGACAGTAGCAATGATTATGCTGTTTCCCAGCAGGGTCAGGACAAACAGAAGACAGACAGGGATGCCAATCCAGCGGTGAACATTTTCCAAGCCAGGAATACCAACCAGGAAGAAAGATGCAATATGATGTGTAGCATTGCCTGCCATGTTAAAACTAGGGGGTGTTATAAAAAAAAACCTAGAGATGTTGCAAGTGCAAGTTTAATAGCATGGTAACCAGAAAAATGCCCAACAAGCAAAAAATAGGAGTGCTAGGTTAATTTTAAATGTCGTTCTTGGGTAATCTAGAATCACTTTGTACAACTCACCTTGAAAACCAGACTGTTCTCAAAACCTTTGTAAATCCTCAGAAATTTTTTTTAACCTTTAGTAGTATGGGAACTGCATTTGGAGGCATGAGATCTGCATTTGCAAAAGAAAATGTTATATTTACTTAGTTTTTTCCTGATATTATCATGTAGTTAGATCTTATTACAAATATTTCATTTGCTATTACATGGGCAGTTAATAGAATAGTCATAAGCATAAACATAGAATGCAAACACACCAACAAACAGCAGACATTTAAAGAAATTGCTTATTGGAGGACACTATTATCCTTAGGAAACCTAGCTCAATTGTTGAAACTCCAAAAGATCTAATAAGAATAAAGAAAATCCAATTATAGAAGCAGGTACTTCATAATCTATCAAAGGTAAATTAAGATGTATTTTAGGTTGTCAAAGGTGACCACTATGAAGATTTAAAGATCCTCTTTATTTCGTTTTTTACTTTGGAGCTGGGTGATGCTTCATTATATAAACAGAATGAATACTCCTTCATCAGAGGAGGCTTATTTTATGCTGAGAAAATGATGAAGAAGAAACAAAAAATTAGATTGGTTATTTCAACATTATTTTCCTTAGAAGATGAAGACAGGAAGACAGATCACTCATTAGTGGGCATTAGGTCACCACAGTCTGACTTTTTTTTTGTAATGACTAATGCTGATCACAAGACTCTTATCTGGAAATTTTTATTGTTGTTTTGCTACTTTATTATTTTTAAAAAGCATTTACTATTTTTATTTTATTCTGTGTAGTGTGCATGCATGTGCCACGGCACACATGTAGAAGACTACTTTGAGAAGTCATTTTTTATCTGTGTTCCCTGGGATTTAATGTAGGTCATTTGATTTAAGAGTAGGAACCTTTMCCCACTGAGCTTTCTAACCAGTACTTATTTCTTGAAATTCTGAAATCCACCTAGTTTTGCATTCATTTCGATGACTTGGAAGTTTATTATAAGAGATACCCCTGGTGATTTTCAATCTGGGATTGGAGCACAGGAAGATCTTGATTTCAAATCGTAACCTGATAAAAATTTTCTATAACACTATTAACTCCATAGGAAGATCTCCTGATGGAGAAGTTACTATAAAAATATAAAATCAAGAAATAATTATTTGTTTTTGTGCAGTGAGAGAGTCTCAAATTTTTGTTTATAAGCACATTAGTTAGCCAAAAGAAATTAAATAGTTTCCTTACTAGGCACAGGCCCTTCCTCCAGCTCTGGCATTCAACAATAGTGACACAATAATGACAGTGGGGATAGTGAGGATCAAAGCCCCAGCAAATCAGTGTTACTTTCTCCAACAACACTAACTGTTTAAGGCTCCTTTCCTGACTATATTCTAACCTTTCTAGCACAGTTGTCTGCCATTCTTCAATTCTAATTTCCACCCACCAGCCAAACTGTGAAATATTAACTAGAAGTCTTCATAACACATTTTTCAAATATGCTCAATGGGAAGTATTCATGTCTGTATATCCAAATAATAGTTTTATGAGGAAAACTCTAACATGGGACCTGCATTCTGTGCTTCATCATTTGCTTCTCAGGACCAATGCAAATTGTTTTCTGGGGTATTTTTGGGAGGAATTGAAAAATTATCAGGGATATATCAAACACATCAAAAACCTTAGAAAATATTTTTCATCATAATAGGAAAACTTTTTAAAACTATCACACAGCAAATGAAGCTTAGAGCAGCACATAAAGAAGTTAATGCAAAAATATAAGTCACAGCACAATATGTTTTGCTGCATTTTCACTAACCAATTTCTAATTTGTAAGTCTGCATATGACATAGTCCTCTTTGAGAGACTTGTTAAGGTGTGGTCAACTCTGCTCATGCCTCTGGAAGAATCAAACAATCATGCGGCTAATGGTAGCTGACAGAACATGATAAGCCAATACATGGTTCTTCGTGATGGCGAGAAAAATATTAGCTCACCTAGAAATACAGCCACACAACTCAGCAAGGAAACTTTGCTAAAACGTGAATGAGTATATTTATCCTTGGCAAAAACACATCGTTACAATAAAAAATTATTTCCTTTCTGATAAAGTTACCTGCATGAAGACAATATGTGCAATCTACTTAAAAACAAAAGTGATTTCCACTAGGATAAGTGTCTTTCTAGACCTAGATATAGTCTGCTTTGAGCACCATTCTCCTCCTAAGCAGATTACCTCTGTCACCCAAGCTTCCTTCAAATGGAATCTGGACATGATTATTTACTGTGGGAGGGTCAACAGACAGGGTGTTGGACATGGACTGCCCTCACCTCTAAATTTCTCCTCACAGTTATTCAACAATTTCCCATTTTTCCCCAATCTTGATTTTATTGAAAATAATTTTTTTCTTACAATACATTGTGGTTGGTTTTTGCCACCCTACTCCTCCCACTAATGCACTCACTCAAATCCACTCTTCCTTTCTCTCTTTTACTGGAACACAAACACAAGAACTACTTTCACAGCAAGTTCCCAGCACTCACACTTTGCAGTTTCTCAGTCACTGAATCAAATTTCTTACCTGGAACTCTTTCTTAAGAGTCAATTAAAAGACAAAAGCATGTTTTTATTCTAATACATATTTTATCTTAATGTATTTTAACAACATGCATAACCCTTCTGAATCCCATAAATCTCACATTCCTAACACCACATTACATTTTCTTCTGTGGCAGAAGAAGCTACTCAGAAATTTATATCTGGGTATACCTGATGACAGCATCTTCTCAGCAGCTGTTCACTCTAGTTCTGCTGGAGTTCTTTTTTTAAAATCTTTTATTCATTTACATTTCAAATGATATCCCCCTTCTCAGTTATCCCTCCACAAACCCTCCATCCCATCCCCTTTCCCCTCTCCCCTCTGCCTGTGAGGGTGCTCCTCCACCCACTCACCCACTCCCACCTCACTCCTATGCTGGGGTATAAAGCCGCCACAGGACCAAGGGCCTTCCCTCCCACTGCTGCCAGATAAGGCCATCTTCTGCTACATATGTATCTGGAGCTGTGGATCCCTCCAAATCTTTGGTTGACTCTTACCTTTTGATTTCTGTTTGTTTTCAGTCTCATTCATCAGATGTATACACCAAAAGGATTTACAGAAATCAAACAAAGTCAAAATAAATTCTCAGGGAAAATCTCTGTATCTTATATACTCTGATAATAATTTCATGGACATTTTGCCTTGTATTTAAAGTTTCTGCTTCTCTATAAATGACCCATTCATCCAGTTATTATCCAAACACCATTTACTTCAACTGTCTTCTTGGAATATGTTCTTTCCAAATCATATCTATCACAAATTAATGAACTGATTTAGTCTTATGACAAATTAACAAAGTCCTTTTGTTCTTCTGTTAGCAATATAATACTAAGTAATACTCCTCTGCCAAGTCAAATTATTAAACTCTGTACTGCCATTTATGTGTGTGTAGTTCTTTCTTTTCTAGTCTACTTTTCTGTATCTTGAATACTGCTTTGATTTCTATGATGCAGAGGATATTTAGAAAGAACTGTTTCATAATACAGAGCAGACTCTGAGTCTGGTTGGTCACTGTGGTTGCTTTGTAATATAGTAGTCCACTTCCCAGGAGGCTTCTCAGATTTGGAGAGCTGTTGGTCCTTAGAGACAAAAGATCAAAGAAACCAGAATGGACAGAAGAAAACACAGAACAGCACAATGTCCCTCTGCACCACCATGTTAACCCTGTGAATTCCACAAAGCTTGTAGGTTATTAATAAGCATCATTCCCCAAAAGGGAACTTACATTTTGGGGCCACTTCTCAAGACAGAGGGGTTAGATTCCTCTTGGGCTTTGGCTGCTTCTTTCAGTTCTATATATTCAAGGTCTGGAGAGATGCTCAGTACCTAAGAGCAATGGCTGGCAWTGGACCTGGGTTCAGTCCACAGTGCCCACATGGATGCTCACAGGCATCTGTAACTCCAGTTACAGAGATATGACACTCTTTCAGGCTTCTTTTGCCCTCTGGCATACATGCAGCATGCCTGTATGCCTGCAGCTAAAACCATCATACACAGAATAAGACATAATTTTATTAAAAGTAGATATATTTAAACTATGCAATATGAAGATATAAATGTCATTTTCAATTTTAAACCAAACTGTAATTATTTAGGAAACTATAATCTGAAGCTTACACCCTTTCTTCATGTGTGCTTCTTGTAACTCTTTCACTAATTTTTGTTTCCTATGTTATATTAATGAGATAGGAATTTTTAAGGAGGATTTCAGTAGGGAGGAATGAACATGCATAAATCCCACTCATTATAATTCCTGTGTGATCACAAATTGGCCATTGTATATTAGAAAGGGTCACTGACTGATTCAAATTTATATATCTAATACTGGCACAGAAAGTATTATTTTGGAAAAAGTAAATAATAAAATCCTATTCACAGTTTACTTTCCTTCTTATACTACCTCTGAGCAACTAATGAAGGACAGAGATGATGAGACTAAGTTAAGTGGAAAAGAAAGCCCTTGAGGAGAGAAGGTATGTACATGAAGTAGAGGAACGAAACCAGCAGTTTCAGCTTAGAATGAAGAAGATGGTTATTATCCTAGGATGTCACATGATCTCAGAAGCATTGTGTATGCAGTGGGTGTGGCTATGTGTTGGCCTCTCTGTTGTTGGCCTCTTTAGCTGCTTTTTCTCTGACATGGCCTGCGAGCAAAGAATGGAGACCCGGGACAGACCAAAACACAGGTAGAGGTGATGTCTTTAGGTATAGCTATATTAACCTTGTAATCTCCACCCCCTCCAGAGCTCTGAGGGGGAGTGTTTTTATGTCGTTTTCCTTTAGAGCCCATGGGTTTACAAAGTTGTTCAGTCAATGAGGCCCTAAGATGTCAATGAAACAATAGTCTGAATAAGTCTATAATGAGACTCAATAATCACTTTATGTACCAGATTTCATTTCAGTCTTTAAATTCAAACCCCCAAAGCTCAAATTTTAGTTCATTTCTTGACATTTTTACTAAATATAATCTGAGGGATGGAAAGTGCTCAAAAAGTTAAGAGCTCTTACTGCTATTCCAGAAGACTCGCATTTGATTCTCAGCATCTACATAGAGAGGCTCATAACCATCTATAACTCTGGGACTAGGGGATCCAATACCCTTTCTGGACGGTACAAGTACCTGCAGACATGTTGCATGCATTCACACACATATGAATAAAAGTCAATTTTTATTAAATATAATCTTATTTCTAAAATTCTTAAAAATGGAAATTAAAAGTTCAGTATATGAATAGATTAGTTGTTTTCTATATTCATTTATACTATAATATTTACAATGTCATGCTAATTGTATTGTTTATGCATTATAGTTTTATTAGGAAAAATTAAGGTTTTTAAGAAAAACACCCTCATTTATCTTTCTTCAATCCTATAAATTATGAATTTTTGCTTAATTTTTCCTTTTATAAGTATATTATGGTTTGGATATAATATATCCCCCACAAGTTTTTGTGTTTGAGAGATTAGTCAGAGACTGTCACTGTTCTGAGGGTCTGTAGAATCATAGCCTTGCTGGTTGATGTGCAGCTCCAGACTTTGAGGTTTGCATTCTCGTCATTGGTTCAGATATATCACTCTGCTTCTCTTATTTTTCTCTTATTTTTAGGGGATTTTTACTTTTACATTTATGGTGTGTGTGTGTCTGTCTGTCTGTCTGTCTGTCTGTCTGTCTGTCTGTCTGTCTGTGTCTCTGTGTGTGTCTGTATAAGCATGCAAGTACCTAAGGGAACTGAAATCATTACTTCAAGATTTGTTTTCATCGATGACTACCAAATGTAATAAATTAAAATGTACCAATGTGTTACAATAGCAGAGCATGGGTCTGACCTAGGAGTCAGCTTCAGAGCCTCCCACTATTACTGATGCTGGGGTGTGCTTGTAGAAAAGGAGCCTAGCATGACTGCCCTCAGAGAGGTCCAACAAGCAGCTGAATGAGACAGAAGCAGATACTTCCACCCAACCAATGGTCTGAAGTTGGGGGCCCCTGTGGTTGGAATTTGGGAAAGGCTGGAAGAAGCTGAGGAGGGTGATCCCAAGAGAAGACCAGCAGTCTCAACGAACCTGAACCCCTAAGATCTCTCAGACTCCGATCCACCAAATAGGCACTAGCTGGTCCGAGGCTTCCAACATATGTACAGAGAGGACTGCCTCATCTGCCCTCAGTGAGAGAAGATGCATCGACACCTTGAGAGACTTGGGAATCCAGGGAGTGGGGAGGCCTGGCGGGATGTGGGGGATATAGGGGGTATGGGGATATCCTTTTGGAATTGGGGGAGAAGGATGGGATAAGAAACTGTTGGAAGGTGGAACAGAAGGGGGATAGCAACTGGACTGTGAGGAAATATTAAAGATAATAATAATAATAATAATAATAATAATAATAATAATAATAATGAACTGAGGAAAACTGAAATTTTTTTCAAACACCTACTGAGTTTCATGTTATAAAATATTTTGTGGGGCATACAGCAGGAAGTAAGCACCTAGTCAGTGCTTGCTATTATTGTGTCATTTTCAAACACCAGTTCATAGTCTTAAAAAACTCCATATTTTTAATAAAACTGATAGTGCTAAAACAGATATTGAGCTCTACCACAAAGAGTTAACAACTTTATTASACAAGTTTCTTAAGATTGATGAATACTTAATGATACTTTTAAATCACATAGTGGTAATTTTTTATCTACAAATATATTTTTCTCACTTGTCTTTCAACTACATTGTCATGTATGTACCTTACATAGTAACTAAAATAAATTGTACTCTACATAAATCTTAGAAGATTGCTGTGATGTTCACTCCAACCCATTGACCTGGATGGTTGAAATATAAAAGAGTGAGACTGACCGGTACTTGGAGGGGCTCTACACCGTCTTGGCTACGGGATACCAGATAGATCTGACAGGCAGTGCCAGGTACGCAGACATAGCCCTAGTCTAACATCACTTGGGTCTTAGCCTGTCAGGCTTCTGCCTACCCCCAGAGACTGGGCAGCTCTGCAAGCCATCTGTGTGCCAGCCCTGTTGGGGGAAGTTTGCCCTGCAGACTGACCAGCACTTGGAGGGGCTCTCCACCATCTTGGCTCCTGGACAACAGACAGATCTAACAGACAGCGACAGGTACGCAGACATATCCCAGGTCTAACATTACTTGGGTCTCAGCCTGTAAGGCTTCTGCCTGCACCCATGGCCTGGGCAGCTCTGTGGGTCACCTGTGTGCGAGCCCTGTCAGGGGTCGTTTGGCATGAGGAGTGATCAGCACTTGGAAAAGGTCCACTCAGCATCCACAATCTTTACTTCCTGACTGAGCAGACAGAAAGCCCCAGGTTCACAGAGACAACCCAAGTATAACATTGCTTGGGGCAAGACACACCATGGCTACAAAAACAGCCAAGAAGAGAGCAGCACATCAGCAATCTGTGCAAAGGGGAAACCCAGTCATCCAGTGGTGCAGAAATAGCCTTACAGGCTCACAGGAGGTGACAACAAGACCAACTAACACCAGAGATAACCAGATGGCAAAAGGCAAATGTAGAAACGTTACTAAAAGAAATCAAGGCAATATGGCAGCATCTGAGCCCAATTCTCCAACAGCAAGTCCAGGATACCCCAACACACCAGAAAAACAAGATTTGGATTTAAAATCACTGGTCATGATGCTGTTAGAGGAACACAAGAAGGACATAAATAAGTCTCTTAAAAAATACAGGAGAACATGAATCAAAAGGTAGAAGCCCTTACAAGGGAAACACAAAAATCATTTA
>BDUI01001477.1:132788-144494 GCA_002335545.1 Apodemus speciosus
ATTGGGAAACAGGCAGAGGGAAGAGGACTTGTGGGACTTAGGGGAAGGGGGGAACCGGAAAGGGAAAATCATTGTACTGTAAACAAAGAATATAGAAAATAGAACAAAAACAAAAAACAAAAAGAGAGGCAGACAAATTAATACAGATAGATCTAAGACAAACAAACAAACAAAAAAGAAAGAAATATAAAAGAGCTGTGACTTTGGAATACCAAGTTCCTGGTAGAACACTTGGTGATAATGGAGCTCTGCAGTTAGTTATACTGATGGGTTGTTGTGTTACTGCTCTTTGGAAGGCAGAAAGATCTCATGTCTAAAAACATGAAGAAAGAGCAGTTACAGTTGTGTGCAAACATCTGGACATAAAAGCACATATGTGGCCCTGTAGATTCCCCAATGCTGATATGAAAATTGAACTAATCTGCTTCCATTTCACAATGTATGCTCACTAGAGACAGTGCTATGCTGATCAGCTGTAGCATAGTATAAATTAAATATTTAAACTACATAGAATATTATATGAATGCTTAAAGATAAGTTTAGTAGAAATATACATCTTAAAATTGACAGGATATCCAGACTTTTTACAGGACCAGAAACATTCAGTTCTAATGTTCAGGAATGAAAATAATAATTCCATCARGATTTTGAAACTCAGAGTATTTTAAAGTTCCTATTTGTTGTTACATTGATCTTTAACATGCTACTGTGAAGAAATTTCCATGTGTTCAGTCATATCTTGCTTCTTCTCCCTGTATTCTATGTGCTCAACATACACAATTTAAAAATAAATTTGCCTTTGAAGGCATTACTTTTATAAAGATTATTATAAAATTTTATTGATTCCATATATAGTGCTCATATTCTTTGTAAATAATATTCCTACAGGAGCTGAGGCTCAGCAGTTAAGAGTACCTACTGTTCTGCAGAGGACCACGCTTGATTCCCTGAATGCAGATGGTGGCTCACAACTATCTATAAATCCAGTTTCAGAGAATTCTATACCCTCTTCTGACCTCAGTGGTCACAAGCCTTTTATGAGGTGCATGTGCATGCAGGCAGGCAGTCATTCATAGACATCAAATAGAAATACATAAAGTTTTTTAAATATCTTCATGATATCAAAAGCCTTTGGAATGTAAACAGAGAATATAGARAATAAAAAATGTATCATATAGTAAAGTGAATCATTACATTTTGATCTTTATATCTCTTGCTTTATTTTATATTCCTGTTGTCAACAACAGTGCATTGCAGGATGGGGTAGAAAACAAGACCAAGATAAAAATAAATAGGTAAATAGATTAAATCAAACCAAAATTAATGTGCAAACAAAAGATTGTGGGTTTTTATGAGTGACATCAGGTGTTTAAAATTTCAAGATTTTAATTTTAAATTATTAAAATAGATCTTAAATAAAATGTGTCTTCTTGACAACTATATATACTAAAACAAATATATAAATGAGTCATTCTTTTTTCAAGTATTAATTTATTTCACAATCATTTTACATATAGGAACTTTAAGTCCTCATTAACCAGCACAGTCCAGTTGCATCAATTTCTATTTAATAGCTAGAAAAAATGTATATGAAAATACATTATCTATTTTTCATTCAYATCTATCTTATTATGAATTTTGGTTCTTAGGACTTCAGTTTTAACTTATCTTTCTATCTGGTTGTTTGCTTGATTGTATGCCTCTTTTTGCTAGTGTAAACACATGATCTAAGAAATCCCAATTAACCATGAAAGTACTATTATGCTACTGTATGCATGAACACAGACTAGACAACTTCAAAAAGTTTATAAAACGTATTGGCTTTGAACAATGGATAGAGGTCTACATGAATATTTAAAGGTCTATTTCACATGTTTCCTGCTAACAAACCTTGTGAGAACTTACATTTGTGGTAATAGTTACTCTAAATTATTATTAGGACATATTTAATTCAATGGATAATATTAGTCTCACATGGTCACATGACAATTAGAAAAATGTCTAATTCACTCTCAGCTTTCTTTAAAATTGAACGTATTAAGCTAGTGAGTTAGCTTACAGTTAATAACATTTCTTTGCTTGTACCGTGGTCTAGGTTTGATGTCAAGCATCACAAAAAGAAAAGAAAGAAAACAAAGGTTAAACAACAAAAATTCAAGGCTGCCATTTCTATTCCTTAGGAAACTAAATCTTTAATAGGGAAGAGCCATGTAAGGAAATATTGTAATTGCATGAGTATTGATTAATGTCTACTGTTAGCTACAATAATGCTCACTTCTAGATAAGAATTCACTAACTTTTAGCATATTTATACACATAATACTTATAGAAGTATGATGTATCAAGAGGCAAAGGAATGTCAGGTCACTATATTCATAGATAAATCATTTGCAATAAAGTTTGAGGAGGGAAAGAATAATTGGCAATGATTACCAATACACTGCTCTGCAACATATCCATAACTGAAGAAGATTAATGAAGTATATGAGGAGACAGTCTTTCCAAACACATTGGACAGGGAATGTTTTTCCAGAACCTTCCTATGATGATTTGTTGACTTGTTTCTGCTTTTGTCGACATCTTTATATGCAATATAGCTTGAGCAAATAATTTTTCATGATTCACATTGCAAGTGCTGATGCCTGTCTGTCTTGGTGACATGCCTACATTGTAATAGAACTGATTTTTGGAGAACTAATCAAATGGAGGATTCCTTGGCGGATCTGTTTGGTCTTCACACTATAGATAATTGGGTTAAGCACTGGTGGAACCAATAAGTAGATATGTGCCATGAAGATATGAATGAGGGGAGAGGAATGTTTGGCAAAACGATGGACAATAGACAAGCCTATCATGGGCACATATAGAATGAGCACAGCACAAATATGGGACGCACATGTGTTGAGTGCCTTAAGCCTACCCTCACGGGATGCAATTTTTAACACTGAGCGAAGGATTAAAACATAAGATACAAAAATGCCCAGGGAGTCCATGCCCCACAGCAAAGTAATGAGGACTAGGCCATATATGACATTGAATCTGATGTCAGCGCAAGCCAGGCGAATCATGTCCTGGTGCAAACAATAGGAATGAGAAAGAACATGGGAGGCACAGAAGGGAAAGAAGGCTAGACGGACCATAAGTGGAAGTATCAAAATAGAACTTCTGAGCAGAGCAGCAGTTCCAATCTTGGCAATAAGTTTTGGTGTGAGAATGGTTGCATATCTCAGTGGGTGGCAGATAGCCACATAACGGTCAAGGGCCATGGCCAAGAGTACAGATGATTCAGTGAAGGAAAAAGTATGAATCAGAAACATTTGGACCACACAAATATTGAACTGGATCTCTTGTGAAATAGACCACAACACCCTAAAAAGTGAAATCATCRTGGGCAGGGACATGGCCATGTCAGTGAGTGAAAGCATAGCCAGGAAGTAATACATGGGCTCGTGGAGTCTGGGGTCTGTCCGCACAATGTGCAGGATCATACAGTTGCCTGTTATTCCAACAAGGTAAAGGAAGCAAAACGGGATGGAAATCCAGTGGTGAAATTCCTCATAGCCGGGGATGCCCGTGAGGTAGAATGTAGAGGACACAATGATGCTGAAGTTTGAGGTTGCCATTGGGCTGACTGTTAGAGAGCAATTCAATCCCAGGGTTATCCTCTAATGTGGGAGGCATTGACAAGGCCAGGATCTATGTCAGGGGGTAGAGGGAGAGGACAGCAAATGATAAGAACAGCAATAATTTAAAAAAGCTTTCAGTGCTTACATATATTCTCTCCTCAATCCATTCTTCATTTCTACTTCATCATCTCCATTTCATTCTTAGTTAACATCAAAGTGCATTACCTACTTTACTGTAGTCAAGACCTTTCTTTCAGGTTCCCAAATGCAAGCCCATTAAAGCTCTCTCTGATCTTGAGGGTGAAAGAAGAGATCTTAAGAGGAAACTTGAAAAAGCAGCAGCAGACTACAACAATATGACAGCAGATGTTGGGATTACCAGAGAAAGAGTGTGAATCAACTTGGAAATACTGACTGGAGGAAAAGAGACTGAGGAGGAAAATTAAGGACAGAAAAGTTTAATGATATATAAGTATGCAGTTCTTTGATGAAATTCATCACTTTGCATAGTAATCCAACACACACACACACACACACACACACACACACACAAACACACACAGGATGTATCAGTTTCATCTCTTTGTCACATAGTGATGTCCCAATATATCAAGATGTAAATCACCTTTGAATTTTTTTCTCTATCACCATGCCACCATGCTCCTCTGGTGCTATAGACCACATGATGTGCTGTGTATTCAATCCAGTATCTATTCTGAAATGGAAAACTTTTCCAGGTAGGGTGCAAATGAAACTCTAGAAATTTAGCAAGCTATGAGAATGTGAAGCCACATTAGTATTCGTATATTCCCAATTTTACACATTTGCTAGAGCCTGCTACTCCTTATATCTTATAACCTTTCATCCTGCTTGATTTAATTCTACAGTCCAATTTCTATTGATCCTGACCAAGTAACTCACCTGCATGGGCATGGCATCATTTTCAGCATTTTCCTAAGGAAAAGGAAGAGGAGGAACATGAAGAAGAGGAGGAGAAGGAGTCTCTAATGTTGCTTTTTAAATTTGAAACTTAAATTTGAGACTTGAGGTGTAAAACATATTTAAATGTTACTCTTATTTGAGTTGGAGTGGGAATTTTAAAGTTGTCTGCAGAAGTTACATTTGAAATAACCCTCATTGTAAGCAAGTATATGGACAGATGCTACCTGTAGGGAAAGTCTGGGGCATCCTGATTTTCTGAATTTTTCTATTTCAAGTTTGATGTACAAAAATGAATACAGGGGAGACAGACAGACAGACATACACACCCAGAGAAAAAGAGAGAAACAGACAGACAGACAGACAGACAGACACAGAGAGAGTGTGTTAGAGAAAGAGTGTGTGTGTGTGTGTGTGTGTGTGTGTGAGAGAGAGAGAGAGAGAGAGAGAGAGAGAGAGAGAGAGAGAGAGAGAGAGAGAGACTTAAATAGTTGTTGTCTTTGTGTCTGAAAAAAGAAAAAACTAATATGATGCAACCTGGAATGAGAAATGGGTTACATTGAGACAATGGGACAACAGTGAAACAAACAGGGAGATAGGGAGAGAGAGAGAGAATCACTAAAATAATATCTAATATTTCCTCTTGGCTCTCTTGTCTTTATTTTTWGGTGCCTTCCCTCCTCCTCCCTTTTGCTTCTCAGCATCCTTCCTGTGTTTTCTGATATCCTCCCATTTATTTTTCTCTCAATCTCACATACTTTGTAGAAGAGTTCTTCCCCTATAAAGGACCATTCTAATTCTGAAAGGAAGCAGGCTGAATTAATAAGGCTCCCTGAAGTCCTTAGAGAGGATGAGCATATATGCAGGAGAGAAGCTGTAACCCTGTCAGTGCCAACATTTCAATTTCTCATTCTTTCCTGCACAACTACCAACCAGATCATGGCATGATGTCACAATTTAAGTATAGTGGATAATGAATTCTCTAGAGATTCTTAAATATGTGTTGTCTCTGTGTCTTGAAAAGCTGATGTGATCTAACCTGTAATGAGATAAGGGTTTCCACTGAAAACATAAGAACAGTAAAAAGTTTCAGACATGGCCTAGATTGTGGAAAAGCTACATTTGAGAGCTATGGGCACCTAAATTCAATTCTATATGATAACAGGCATAATATGATTCACTTACTTGGAATGCCTTCTTCAAAATCATTTTGCAATAAATCCAATTTCATGGCTGAAATCTGATTTTCCAACATGACACTTTTCTTAATATTCTACTTATCTCTAACCAAGAAAATAGATCAAGTCTATTTCATCTAATATTACATAATACATTCACTCAATGATTAACTCATTCATGAATATATTATGAAAAAAGAAATAGCAGTTATTTATCCTATCTCTGCCAAATTGTCTGGTAATTTTAGCCATTAAGTTCAGCTTTGAATGTCTCACTAGGTGAGAGAATATAGTGGTATCTAGTTACAGTGGTATGGTAGGACAGTAACAAGACCACACCAAATAAAAAGGGATACACCTGTGAATAGCATGATTGATTCAATTCTGAAATTTTTCACTATATACCTGACCATAATGGAATATGTTGATCTCTAGAGTCAAAAATGGAAAAACAGAGAGAGCACAGAAGAACATATATTGAAGCACTTAGTGTTCTGAGACYCTATCCACTCCACACTTTGGCTCATGATGTCTTCATTTCCCTCCAAAGAGGAAATGGTTATATTAGGTAACCTTCTCCACATGGAATCTTTCTGACTTCTTATATAGTCTTACTGCTGCTACACCCATCAAGACAAGCAATGATGAGCATGTTTTCATCTAGAAATATAGATAGATAGATAGATAGATAGATAGATAGATAGATAGATAGACAGACAGATAGATAGATACATATATACATACATACATGCAAGCATACATACATCTATAGATAGACACATAGATAGAGAGACATATATATGTATGTATGTCCTGTAAACAGGCATCTGTGTCTGATTCTAGGGCTACAGAATTTTCTGTTGTTATCTGTTTAAATAGACTTTGGGACTCTGATATTCTCAAGTTCTTCATAAATTAACACTTGAAAACATACTCTCTTAATACTGTCCAAAACTTTCTTCATTTTTGTCTGCTTAAAAATTTTCATTTCTAATATCTGATCTCACTAATTTTTCATCTGTCTAGAACATTTACAACATTTAATGCCTCCTTTCATAACTTCAATTTCCATCATAAGAAGACTATGCCTAGTTACAAAACATAAGCTTCTTCCATCCATTTGCCTGCAAAACTCATGATGTCCTCATGAGTGTGTCCATAGTAATTAGCCTCTTCTCCTAGACCACAGATCTTATGTCCACTATGAAAGAAATCAGGCCAAATATACAATGACTTGATAGCCACTTTTTTAAAAAAAAGACAATGGTTTCTCTGTACTGTAATATTTGCATTTAGTGGAGAAATAGAGTGGGGAAGCATCATGGGAAGCAACAAGGCAATCATATATGACACCTGAGTACAGAGCCCATCAAACACAATGGAACACCAACCCAGAACCAAGCACACAGAACCCCAGCCTACCTGCTGCTGTACAAGACCTATGTCACCATGCATAGATGATGTAAGCCAGGGAAAACTGACTATCTTGGACCAACGATTACCAGCTGTCACCCAGGATAGTATAGTGTTTATTCATTGGAAACTGGAACTCTTCAATCCGTGAAGTATTATATTTTACTGGTCTTATGTAAAGTTAGAGGACATACAATTCTGTGCTCATTTTCCTGTCATTCTCAATGGGTGCAGAAAAAACAATACTGATGGGGAATGTATTAATAAACAAATATTAGGCCTATTTTGAATAGGTATGAAAAGGCAAGGCTCTATTTAGAGTTAGATAATACTGGGTCTTTCAAAATAAAGATATTTGTTGTTAAAATGTGCATTAGGCATATTTCTGAAATGTTAAACCCATTCACAATATGTACAAGGTAAGAAAGGATCCCACTTAATATATGTGTTAGTAGAAACTAGTACAGATGACCAAGTGATCAATGAGGAATAGTCTTTAATTAAAAAAATTGCTAGCCAATTGAAATATACACATAGAATTAAATATTTCTGCTTTCATTGAAATGGTGAATGAGATAACAGAATTCCCACACTATTTATGAACTACTTGATTAAAATAACAAGTTGTGCCTTCAAGCATTAGTAAAGACATCAACCAATGCAAGCASCTGGTGTCTTGCTGATATTTTAGTTGATAGAAGTGTATGTTAAATACGTAAAATATCTACTAAATGTTGAAGAATTTTGGTGGCCTGTGAATTGATAATTTGATTCTTAGACATGGAAATCAATATTCTGAGTGCATGAAGACACATGTAGAAGTATTGATCACACCAAGTTCACTACTTTTAAAGCACATCAACATAGGATAGCAATCAAATTGTGGTGTGTATTTCTGTAACCTCTTATTCAGGAGAGAAAATTAGAAGAGATTCACAGTCAATAACCTGAGGAAAATCCACTTTTGTCCACTATACAAATTATATATTGTATATTGCAATTTGCACAAAATGGTAAACAATCAAAATAGTAATGTAGAACTAGCACTTCACACATACTGTAGATAAAGAGAAAAAAGATGAAAACAAGCAATTGAATTCAATGTTTCAGGGAAGCTTGCCATTGGGGAAAATGAGACACTTATGGTAATAACTAGAGCGTTGCAGGAACTCTGGCGAGTTAGTAGTGGTTCACCTCTCTAGTTAGTGCTATTTTCATGACTGTTTCTTTGGGTTTTCTGACCTTTCCCTATTATGAATTACATATCTGAAAAAATGATAAAAGGCTGTATTAATTTCCTGTCTCAAATCACCTACATCAAAGACTAAACTCACACAAACCATGTAAGAGGACTATTCCCTTTGAATTGTCTGCTCCCTCAATAGTTTTCCTTTACCAAACCCATTTCATACACAGGAAATTCTTGCTAAACTACTCCTGCAATCATGCTTAATTATACCCACAAATGACTTAATCCCCACTATCAAAGTACAACTAAAAATTGCACTTTAATGTTTTTATTGTTTATTATTTCTCATATTAAGATTATAATGAGTAAATCCATGATATCATAAATATAAATGACATTAACTTTTTCCTGCTACAATTAGGTTAGGTTTTTCCATTTTCAGTTGCTTATGTTAACAACAAATGCTAGTCTAATTTAATTTGTGTGCTTAGTATATTTTTATATCTACTACCTAAAAATTAAGGTTAATTCTTGTCTTACCAGCATTGGTTCTATATTTAGGAATAGCTAATCTATATTATATATTAATTAATTTATATCTATGATGGGATTTCCTTCTTCATCATGTTTATTTTAAGTTGATTTCATATTGGTTAATTGCACTGAAATACACGTCACAAACACATTTATCCAAATCAGGATTAAAATAAGTTGTTCAATTACTCACTTCTACTATCTCATTCAACACCTTTTTAATTGTCTACCAAAACTGAAACATTGTTTTCTGTCTTTATGGCTGTTTTATTTATTACATAATAAATATATTTCATGTTTACTGTTTTTCATATTTTATGTATGTGGTGGATGTATGGGTGTGCATTTGCAAATTCTTAAATGTGTGGGCAAATGTGCAAATGTATGCAAGATGAAGGCCTGACTTTAAGGTCAAAAATCATTCTTAGTTCCTCTGCCACCTTTCTCACTGAAGCAGGGTATGTCAACCCTACCCACGTGGCTTATCTTCTTAGCCAACATGCTCTGAGTAAGTCCTGTTGTCATCTTCTTTTAGTGAGAGTTACAGGCAGTCGACCATGCCCACCCAGCATTTCACACGGGTTTCTGGGGATCTGAATTCTGGACTTGAGTAGCAAAGGCTAAAACTATTGAGCCATTTCTTCTGACCTACTAAATTTTATTTTGAAAACACTTAATAATTTGTTTCTATCTGTTTCTTTGAAATATTCTTCATTTTCATGGCCATGTAGCCATCTCTCCTGTCCTTACCCACACATGATCCTGAATCCATCCCATGGGCAAACACCAATCCCTAACACTATTAGTGATATTCCCTTATGATTGCAGACAGGAGCATGTTGTCCTCTGAGAGGCTTCACCCAGCAGCTAACTCAGATACAGACACCCAAAGCCAAACAGTGAATGGAGCTTGGAGACTCTTATTGGAGAATGGGAGGAAGGAATGTAGGACCCTAAAAAAGATAGGAACTCCACAGGAAGATCAACAGAGTCAACTAACCTGTACTCTTGTGGCTCCCAGAGTCTGAACCACCAGCCAAAGAACATACACAGGCAGGACCTAGGCCTCCCCACATATGTGTAGCATATGTGCAGCTTGACCTTCATGTGGGTCCTAAACAACTGGAGCAGGGGCAATTCCAAAAGCTGTTGCCTGTATGTGGGATATGTTCTCCTAGCTGGGATGCCTTGTCTGGCCTCAGTGGAAGAGGAAGTGCCTAACCTCATGGAGACTTGTGTCAGAGTGCAAAGGATACCCAGAGGGAACCCCACCCACTCAGAGGAGAAGGAAAAGGGGAATGGGGGAAGAATTATGGGAGTACGAGGATGGGGAGTGAGTGCTATGTAAATATGAGTAAAAACATTTAAATTAAATTTTAAAAAAGAAAAATCCTTTCTTCTCAAAAATTAATGTTTAAATCTACCTATTGAATGATTCTCTCTGTATATGTTTGTCTATTTCTGTCAGTCTCTGTGTATGTGTCTGTCTCTGTCTCTTTCTTTATCTTTCTCTGTCTTTTTCTCTTATTTATTAAAACACTTGTTTATCCAAAATAAGGAATCCATATGACTTTCCATCTACAATGCTCTTCTTAGTGTGTGCTTATAATCAACTTATTTTTTCTAAGACTTGTTCTTTTGTTGAAGAAAATTTAGACATGATATTCATAGATAATAACAAATAATATATTGAAGATATAGAGAAATTTTAAGAAATTTTAATCCAGCAATATAGCTGCTCTCACAAGAGATCACACCCAAAGACCTTGGTCTGTGTGATCTGGCCAGAATGCATACATGCCACACACCTGCAATCCCTCTGGATGGATTACAGACACACCCTTAGAACAGGCCTTTAATGTGAAATTAGATTATAGAAGAAAGCAGCCATGTTTGAAAGTGATGTCTAGTTGAGAGGCAGACAAAATGACAAGTCAGAGAAAGATTTGACATCATGAGTCAGAGATAGGATGTGTTCAAGTCTCACAAGAACAGCACAGGAAAGCAAAGCATTTTAAGAACAGAAGAGGCAGAGAGAGTAATTTKGGAGTGTAGTGCAGTGGAGTTGAGTTCATACCTGAGTTCCAGCAGTTCATTGCAGGTCAGCAGAGGTGGTTGAAGCAAAAAATAAAAAGGAGCCAGAAATTTAAAACAATTTTCCAGAATTAGTTTATTAGTTTGAGGCCAAGCAGAGCAATTCAATGAGAAGCCAAGAGAAGCCTGATTAAATAAGTTAGTTTGGAGATGCATTTGAGCCTTAACAGCTCAGTTGAAGCAACCAGCCAGATTTGAAAAAGAACTAGAAAGGGTGAGCTTTTCCAGCAGTAAGCCTCTGTGTCAGCAATTACATCAGGAAGATAAAAGTTACTTTTACATGAAGATATAAAGAAGATGTGAAAAGTGTAAAGATAAATGCAGAGTCCCTGCTCATAGCCRATGTGGCTCTTATAAACCTCAGAATAATAGAAGTATCCTTTCAGATATGAATGTATCCTTTGCCTTAATAATAGTGTAATAAATTCCAGAATGTATAAATTTTCCTGTATTATTGATGTGTATATTTCATTAATATCTATACATGCAAATTTATTTGTGTTCACATCCAGACGGTGTGTCCTAAACTTTATGACATAAAGGTGGGTAGGCAATTTTTAAATACAGAAGTTATGCCTCAGTATTCAGTTATTCTTAAACTTCTAATTTTAGTGGAGAATAAGTAAAACTCAAAAGTACATTATAATAATCACATATGAGGGCCTAATTGATATATATGATTATATTATTGCTTCAGTTTTCTAAAAGTTTATTTGAGAATATGCTAATTACT
>BDUI01001478.1:50502-70017 GCA_002335545.1 Apodemus speciosus
ATCTATCTATCTATCTATCTATCTATCTATCTATCTATCTATCTATCGTGAAGTTGGGTGTCTTGGAGGAATTGGGGGAGGGGAAACATGATCAAAATATAGCATCTGAAAAAAATTTAAATACAACTTTAAAAAAGGAAAAAAGACCTTTCTTCCTGTCCTTTAACTTCAAACTGAGGTCAGAGGCTTTAGGCTGATTTGAAAATAAATAAAGGTCCCAACAGACAAAAGCTGCTTTGGAGCCAGCCCTCACTGTAAACACCCGCCTTCCTTTCCTCTGGCCGGAAGTTTCCAGGCACTTCCCTAGGCCACTGTGACCTCACGTAGCCCAAAAGTCTGGTGGCGGTGGCACGTCCTGGCAGTCGTCTTGAAACAAATGGGGAGACTTTTGAAGGATGTCTGTGAATGTGTGCAGTCTTGATTTTATTGCTATACAGATTTTCCTTTTTATAACGAATGTATAGCACACAATTGACAAATAACAAGATGATAGGCAATCTACTTGGACCTCTCCCTGCGGTGTGAACTATCACACTGCTTCCCCATAAAACCATGGCGTCCTTCAAAAAACGATGAGAATTTCCATCATAATTTTCAAATAGGCAATTAATTCTGAAACAATACACTTTCTGATTTGTGTATTTCTTGTATCTAGGCTCATTAGCGTTGCCATGGGATGACAAATATAGTTTTGACATGAATGGCAGTTGATACCTTTGCGAACAATTAAAATTGAAGTGGAGCAATAAAGAGCTGGAAAATAGCCCATTTGTCAATGGGATGACTGACTTTCTGCTGAGTGAGAAGTGAAATCAACTTAGTTTCTTTGTGTTTGTTCCAGAGAACAGATCCAGAGGTGCCGCAGTCTGAAGTAAAGTCTCCACAATTTCCAAAAGGTTTTATTACATTTGTGAGTGAGTGGGCATGTGGCTGTGTATGTGTGTGCATGTGGCTGTGTATGTTCATGTGACTGTGTATGTGAGTGTGTGTACATGTGACTGTGTATGTGAGTGTGTACATGTGAGTGTGTGTGCATGTGACTGCATATGTGAGTGTGTGTGTTACTGTATGTGAGTATGTGTCTGTGAGTATATATATATATTATATATATTATGTGTGTGTGTGTGTGTGTGTCTATGTGTGTGTCTGTGTGTGGAAGTTTTTGTGTATGTTTATGTAAGAGTGTGTGAGTGTTGCGCATCTGTGTGTCTGTGTGTGTGAGTGTTGTGTGTCTGTGTGTCTGAGTGTGTATATGTGTGTGTATGTCTGTGTATTTGTATGACTGTGTGTATGTGTGTGAGTATGTGTGAGTGTGTGTATCTGTGTGTGTTTGTGTGACTATGTGTGAGTAACTGTGTCTGTGTATGGTGTGTGACTGAGTGTCTCTGTGGGTATATGCATATGTGTGTCTGTGTGTGTGTCTGTGTGTTTGTGTATGTGTGTGGAAGTGCATATGTATGTGTGTGTGTGARTGAGTGTGTCCATGTGTTCATGTGTATGTGTGTGAGTAAATCTGTGTGTGTTTGTGTGAATGTGTATATGTGTGTGTCTCACGGGCACCATCATGTGCATTTGATAGTCAGAGACAACCTGTAGGAGTATCTTCTCCTTTTACACCATGTGGGTCCTGGGTGTCAGACTCAAGCCATCAGGTTTGGCAGCAGGCATCTCTACCATTCTTACTCCAGAACATACCTACCATCCCATTCTTAGCTAATGGAACTGAGAGTTACACTAGTTTTGGGGCCACTTATTAACTTTTGTGGTATAAATGCACCCACTGTGGTCAGTGTCAAACATCATGAAACAGGACATTTGAAAAGACTCCATGGTATTTAGCTCCCTTGGGTGGTATCCTTCCACACAGACACCAGGGCACAGACACCTCAAGAACATAGATGTACCCTTGCTTTTTTTCCACAGGGTTTCTCTGTGGGGCCCTGACTGTCCTGAAACTCACTCTGTTGACCAGGTTGGCCTTGAACTCAGAAATCTGCCTGCCTCTGCCTCCCAAGTGCTGGGATTACAGGCGTGTGCTGCCACCGCCCTACTGTACCTTAATATGAAATGTGTACATTATATGTGACATTACTATGAAATGTGAAAGCTGTGCAGAAGACAGCATCCTCTCCATGTGCCATAGCCTTCCACAGAGGGTCCTTGGGCGTGTTAAAGGCCATTCTAAAGGTTTTTGGGATTAAGAGGGATTGGGCTCCCAAAAAGACTGTGGAAAGGGCCAACAGATATTTAATACATAGCTCTAATTTTGTGTTTTGGGATGAAGGTTTTATGAGGTCTTGGCTGGGAGCCCAAGGCTTGTACTGCTTGTACTTGTGTCAGACAGTAACAGATCAAGGCTTAGTGGCTTTGGGAACCTTAGGAACACACCTAACCCTCTGTGCCTCAGTTTCTGCACCTGTTAAATGGTATATTCGGCAAATAGTTCATTGCTTTTAAAGTACTCAGTCCTGAGCGGTGTTTGGAACTTATATTCAATAAATAATGGATACTTTAAACCATGTGAACTCCAAAATAAATAAAAGCAGTTAATGTTTACTGAGGCCTTGCCGCACACCTGGCATTGGAAAAACTCTTTGAACCCACAATCTCATTTTGTGCTCACAAAACCTCAGGGGAGAACTGTTAGTGGGCCCCCATTTGAGCTTAGTTAGAGAACCAGGGCTTGAAGAAGCTCTGTGATTTATTTGCTGAAGGTGTAGTGGCTGTGGCAATGGAGGGAAGAGATGGACACTCTTCTGATTCAGGGACAATGCTCTTCATAAACAAGTGGTTCTGAGTACCTTCTCCCTCTGATGTCAGCAGCTGGGCTGTCTTCAGGTTAACCTGATTATTCCTCAAATTTCCTCATTTCAGCCAACCAGCAGTGTGTATGTGTGTTTCTGTGTATGTGTTTGTGTGTCTCTCTGTGTGTTTCTGTGTGTGTGTATGTGTGTGTGTGTGTGTGTGTGTGTGTGTGTGTGTGTGTGT
The DNA here is from genome assembly GCA_002335545.1 of Apodemus speciosus. NCBI lineage: Eukaryota > Metazoa > Chordata > Mammalia > Rodentia > Muridae > Apodemus > Apodemus speciosus. Next base: position 53,491 of record BDUI01001478.1, read on the forward strand.
GAGACAAGGTCATATTACTTGTGAGGGGAAGAAACCAAAATGTGGACAGCCAAATGTTTGCATTCCCGAAAAGGAACTCCTAATTATATATGAACCTGGTTCATATGGACACTAGATGTAGAAAGCATGACTTGGGACACGAATAAGAAAAAGAACAAGGTTTTACCACACCTCAGAGCATACCACCATGAAATCTCCTCTACACTTGAGGTATTTCAGAATGCTGAACCCACAGGAGAATGCATAGAAGAGTGGTTCAAGGGGAAAACATTTTGCAGAAGATGGCTTGGGCAAAGCTCATAGAGAAGTAGTCTTCACCCCACCCTACGTGCTCCCCAGCATGTACAGAAAGGCACGTACATATGTGTACCTGAAGACTAACTCTAGGAACCCATTGCTTTTTCTGTGTGTCTCATCAGTCTCTATCACTCCATCTAGATCTTTGCACACATTTCCTTGAACGGTTAGGTCCAGCATCCACTTACTAGAATAGCAGCACAGGATCCCATAAGACACAGAAGCCACTCTGGGCAATTCAGACAACAGAGTTATGCTAATGACTCCCAATGGGAAGTCAGCATTCTGCAATAGCCAATCCTCAGATGTATGGATATCCTTCCTTCAGCACGACTTCTAAGGGCACATTTTACTATTGGCTCATCGATGGCTTTTGTCCAATGTTTTAGCAGCCGCGATATCATTTCTAGGTGTGTATGAACTCAGAGACTCTCAAGAGTTCTGAGAGGTGCTCATAGGTTCTAACATGGTCTCAGCACCTGTGAGTCCTCGAGCGACCATGTCAGCATTTGGAGCTATGGCTGTCTCAACTGTAAAATAAGGATAACAAACACCTGCATCCCAAAGTTGCCAAAAATGTAATGTGATAATGTGTTTAATGTCCTTAGAGTGATTCCTGGAATATAATACATACTTAATTCTTTAGACTTTTCTCTAAGCCCATGACTTAAGCTTATGATGTGGGGTAAAGGTTAAGAAGGGACATCAATGGCTCCTGAAGGAGCCAAGATGTACAAAGAGAATGAATTACAGAACAAGGCCAACAAATTTCCCTGCCTCCCAAGACTGTTATGTGTGCGTCATGTGTATTTCTGTGAATGCTTGGTTGGTTTCCTTCTTTGGGGACTCAGTGGCACAACTAGACTGGGTAACCAGCATCTGAAAACTGAAGAGGAAGCAGAAAAGCATCCTTCGTGTACTAGAGCTGTGTGTGGCTGAGAGAGAATGTCTTTTGCTTGCTGTAGTTTTCTATCATGAATAAGATCAGACCTAGGGCTTCTGTCATATTTTCTGGCTGAGCAGCATAGTTTAGATACAGAATTGTACTGTGGTTGTCTCGGTAAAGTGCTCATCACAGAAGCAGGGGGGATCTGAGTTCGAGTCTCAGTTCCCACCTGAAAAAGCCCAGTGTGGAGGTGTATGCCTGTAATCCTAGCACTGGAAAGGCAGAGATAGGGGGAGCCTGGGGGCTTGCTGGCCAGCTAGTTCGGTTTAACTGATGAGCTCCAAGTTCAGTGAGAAATTGTCTTGAAAAATAAAATGGAGCCCGGGAAGATGACCCCAGAGGTCAAGTGCATTGGTATACAAGCTTGGGGACCTGAGTTCAAATCCTTAACAACTATGTAAAAGGCTGTGTGTAAAAAGGCTGTATGCATGCYGATAACTCCAGAGCAGTGGAGGGAAAGACAGGAGGGTCACTGTGGCTTTCTGGCTGCCATCCCAGCTTCAGCTCCAGGTCCTGTCCCAAGAGAAGAAGGCGCAGAGTGTCTCACCAGGACAACTGATGTCCTCCTCTGACTTCCGCACATGTGTCAAGACACAGCTATSCAGACATTACATACATGTTACATACACACACCCCTCTCCTCAGACAAAATAGAAAGCAATTGAGAAAGATATTCAACATGAACTTTGGCCCCAACACACATGTATTCCACATGCACATATATATGCATACACTTGCACCTGCACATTAAACGGCTACACACAAAAAGTTGCTGTGATTTATGGGAAAGTTTAATTTAAAACAATATGGGAAGATAATATTTTAAAACATGATCACAAAAGCCATAGACCCTTAACCACAGATTTATCAACTAACCTTACAGTGTATTTCTAAACTCAGTTTTATTATTTCACAGTTGAAACCTTTCCAATTTCAGTAGGAAAAAAAACCCTAACATCACATTTTAATTTTGAAATATTTTAAACATATTTTTGTGAACTTTTGCTAAGAAAGGACCACTTCTGGCACACTTTGAATGAAGTGGCCTGTGAGAAGAGCTTGCGATGAGCAGTTTGAAAAGGAACCTGATGCAGCGTTTCAGATGTGGCTGGCTGGCTGGATAACAAACCACCTATGAATTCTGTCACCAAGGACTTGTATGGGCTTCATCTGAGAGGCAAACATCTATTCACCCCAGAGAAGCAGCCAACAACAGACCAAAAAAAAAAAAAAAAAAAAAAAAAAAAAGACTCTGCAGAGGTGTAGCTTCATGCACCAATGGGGTTTATTCAGGATATTTGATCATAGGCAAATTATGAGCATTTGCATCCTATCACCCAGCCCCAGAAGGCACAGTGACTCCCGCTGCTACGCTGTTAGGCAGTTCTGGTCTGGATCTGCTGCTGGTGCAGAATGCTCAGTGGCGCTAATACTGGGAAGTGTGGTCCCCTAGTACTAGATGCCAAAGATATGATCTTGAAATTATTTTAAAAAAATGATTTCACTTCCATGGAAAAGGCTGCTTCATAAGAGCTGGCTTGTTTTCCTTGGTTTCCTAGAATGAAACTCCTTGCATGTGCATCTAGGTTTTGTGAGGTCAAAGGAACTCAGCTTGTATCTAGGAAATTCTGGAAAGATATCCGACAAATACCTTGTGTCTGTCAGTGGTAGGCATTAATACTACCTTAGCTAGAAGGGGGTGCAGTGGTAATCTCAGCACTGCCCTGCAGGCATCTGCAGGATGCTCAACTTCTGGATGCTCGACTTCCGGATGCTCCGATGCTTGACTTCCGGCTCACTGTTGGGGAAAGATCATTTGCGCATAGTGTGGGTTCACTGAGTAGAGTTTCTTAGAAGGGAGTGCACATGTTCTGAAGAACCACAGGCTGCAGTTGGGAACATAACTGGGTGTGGGGTGCGTGGGAATGACCTTACGTTTTTTCCTAAGTCTTAATCCAATGATCCTCACAGAGCAGCTCTGGTTCTCATATTATGACGTTTCCCCTTATTTCTGTAGTTACTCCTGGCGCCTACTTCGGGTTCTGTGCATAGTGAGGTGTAACTGAGGGCTTTGCCCCCCACACTCCAGTTCATGAATAATGACTCAGAGGCTTATTATTTATGAATAAATGCCCAGGCTATAAGCTAGGCTTGTTCACACTAGCTCATAACTTATATTAACCGGTTTATACTATTCTATGTCTGCCACAGGGCTACTTACTTCTCAGTTTCTTAAGTCCAACTTCCTCTAAGTCCGGTTGGGGCATCTTCCCACCCTCTTCCCATGCCCCTCATGATTTCCCAGTATTCCTCTCTCTCTACCAGATGTCCCACCTTCTATTCTACCCTTTCCTATAGCTGATAGGCTTTTTATTGGCAGATGATGTTTTCACACAGCACACTAGAGATTATTCCTACAGTGAGGCTCTTGAAAAAAAAATACTATGCAAGTTTGACTGGGAGACCCAGAGACCATGGATGTAAGAATACACATGGGCTATATGAAACAAGAGGGCTGTTTGCTAGATGCTCAGCCTTATCTCTTTGGATAAGTCAGGGGAGGTTTTGAGCCTCAATTTCTTTAGATTTACAAACTCAGAAAATACCAAGTGCCCAGCATTGCTTCAGCCTCTAGAAATAGACCAGTGAGCAAAGGCCTAAAGTTGCTGCCCTGGAGTGAGAACCCCTTGAGTTCACCACTGAACATCACCAGCAGGGGCAAGTGCAAAGATCTCGATGCAGAAGGAAGATGGCTGACAAATGACTGCCTTTCTCCACATGGGTGGGTTGTTATAGTGCTTGACCTTTGCCTAAATCTATGGGCTAGAGGGATGCTCAGTGGCAAGAGCACTTCCTGTTCTCACAGAGGGTTGGGTTCTCATGGCAACTCACAATTTCCTGTAAGTCCAGTTCCTGAACCCCCAGCACCCTTTTCTGGTCTCCACATGCAATGGAATGCACTAAATTTAGCAGGTGGTGGTGGCACATGCCTTTAGTCTCATTGGTTTTGAGTTCTATGCCAGCTGGTCTTCAGAAGGAGTTCTATGATAGCCAGGGTTACAAAACTCTGCCTTAAAAACAAACAAACAGACAGACAGACAGACAAACAAAAAACAAAGCAACAACAAAAACCCAAACCCAAACCCAAACCCAAACCAAACCAAACCAAACCAAAAACAAAAAAAAAAAAAAGAAAAACCAAAGCAAACCAAACCAAACCCAAACCAACCAACCAAAAAAACCTCAAATCTCTATTTATTTCATATAATTCTTCTAAAAAGAAAGACTAATAAGATGACTATGGAACATATCTAAAATATAGAATTTCAAATTAGAGAATTAGCCCTTACCACTTACCTTGAAGGAGATTAGCTACTGAGTTAGTTTTTAGTTTTCCAAAAAATTATTTCTTAAACAATAGCGCCTTGGCATTGACCTGGAGTCTTTGAAAGTCCTGCCTCTCCTTAGAACTTGGCTATGACCTCATACTATTACATTGTTAAATAATCTCAACATTTTTGGGTGTAACCGATTTAGCAAGTTAACACTTGATGCCATTTATATAATGTGTTTCTCAGAGGAGCAAGACTGAACAGGGCTGGAAGGTGACAGCATGGCCATGGGATTTAGATGGCCTGCGGTTAGTCACCGCAGCAATTCTCATGCTCCAGTTCTGCTGCAGTATCTGCAAATTCCTAAACAAGTGGCTTAAAAAAAACTTATCAACAAAGGTATCTGCCATTGAGCCAAGCCCGTTGAGTGTGAATAATCCAATTAAACTCCATTTTTCTAATCATCATTCTACCTATATCATTAAGGACCTGTTGTGTGCCAGGCAACACAGATAGCAGTGACACCTACCTGGAAGGGATGACTTCCGCTGGGACGAGGAGCGGTGGGGATCTGACGAGGGTGACTGAGGTGACTTTAAGTTGCGGGGTTGCTCCATTGTGGAAGGCCTGTCATGTCATATTTATTGAAAGTGGGTTGTACTGGAGCAAAGTTCAGAGCAGCCTGTAGGAGAAAGCTGTGTAGGACAACTGGACTCTCTGAACTAGCTTAGCCACAAGCAGGTATGTGTGTTCTTGGCCTTTCGGGGCCTTCATTTCCTTACTAATGCTAATAGAGGTGGGACATGATGGGAAAAAGCTCCAAATTTCTTTTTTTGTTTTTAAAGATGTATTTATTTTATGTAAGTACACTGTAGCTGTCTTCAGACACTCCAGAAGAGGGCGTCAGATCTCATTATGGATGGTTGTGAGCCACCATGTGGTTGCTGGGATTTAAACTCAGGACCTTCAGTGGAGCAGTCCATGCTCTTAACCACTGATCCATCTCTCCAGCCCCCTCCAAATTTCTTTAAATTCTAAGTTAGTAATGTGATTTGTGCTTTAGGCTTTAAGAGCACCCATACTTACTGAGGTAAAAACTGAAGAACACCCAGGCTTATTGAGGCCAAAAACTGAAACTGCTAGCAATGTTTTTCTCATTAACACTTACTGTTGAGTCGCTTTCTGATTCTAAAGCTCTTTTCTACGTAAGTTTCTCTTGATCCTCAAAGAACAAAACCAAAGCTGTAGAGATGGAAAATACCCTGGGCTTTAAAGCAGGTAAGTAGAATACTCAAGTTTCACATGGACAGAAAGGCATATGGTTTGTTTGGCAGCGCCTTAGGGTGTGACAGTTGCTTATAATTGGATTAAAACAGTTCTCTTTGAGGATATTGAGAAAGTGACCTCCAGTTTCCCTTCAGATGCCAGGTTGCAGGTTGTAAAGTTTTCAGGTCAGAGGAGCAAAGAGAGTACAAAGCATTCAAGGTCACGCGGGTTCTCCCTTCAGAATGTGTCCTCAGAGAATTCGGGTGCTGAGACAAATTTAACACAGCAGCACCTCAGCTCTCTGAGGGCTGAAGTATCTGTGAACTCTTGAAGCACATATGGGAACTGGTTCTTTTGCTGTACACATCATCGAATCACTTCCCAACCTGAAAGACAAAGTTTTGGAAACCACGGAACCCTACCAGACGCTGAGTGATGCCAAGCCTGAGTCAAGAGTTTCATCTCATTCAAGGTCTATACCATTTCCGCATCTCCTTCCTTCCCAGGAGTCTTCCTCGTCAGTCATGGCCCCAGATCAGGCCCTTGAGGTTCCTTTCCAGACAGCTTGCCAGTCTGGAGTGGCAGACCATGACTGTCATCCAAGGCTGGGTAAGTAGAGGCAGGGATGCTGAGAGTTCAAGGCTAGCATTGGCTACAAATGGAGCTTGAAGTCAGACTGAGCCATAAAGACCCTGTCTCAAACAAAATAAAGGCAAGCAAATAGATATTGTTATCAGTTGCTCACAACTTCTGGGTCACCTGCAGTTGGCATTTGTATGTAGGTTTTTTTTTTTTTAATACGGTTTTCCTTGTTCAATTTCTGTAATTTGCTTAAAACATTTACATAATTTCTTAGTACATTTATTTTTAATTGGCAGATATGAACCTCATATATTTAAGCCATATAACAAATGAACTGAACAAGATCTAGCAGAACACTCCCATAGCATATTTGGCCAAGCAGAAGAGCTGGTGAGCTGAGAGACAGCATTTGAAATGATGTAGATGATTTCTGCAGAGAGAAGAGAAGGAAGACAGCTTAAGGGATTTATGGGGTGTCAAGGGACCTAACAGCTGCGAGGCACAGTTTAGAAGCAAGTCAGAAGGAGACAGCCCATTTAAAGAAACAGGCACTCAGGGTTTTTCACATTTGGGGAAAGATATGATTGTTCGGGTACTAGAAACTGTTCATGGGGACTTTTTACACAGGGGAGGAAAGTAGGAAAAAAGGAAGGAAGGAGGGAAGGAAGGAAGGAAGGAGGGAAGGAAGGAAGTTTTCTGAGTTAAAACCAAGCTGGATCCAAGAGCTGGTGACCACCTCACCAAGTTTTCAGCTTGGTTCTGTTTTCCTTCTTCATTTCTCGGCCCTTTGAATTCAAAGGGAGCTCCAGCATCTCCGCATCCTCCTGGCTGCCATGCCCTGGGCCAGCAGACTCTTCTCAAACACCTTGAACAGAAGCTGGGACCTGATGATCCCTGTAGCAAGGAAGTAGACGTTGATTCTTTGTCCTTGGGCACCCTAGGGATGGAATGCTGATGGGGCAGGGGTGGGGATGGGCGTTGGCGAGAGGACGATGAGAAGCAGGTGACTCCCAATAGGAAACTGGAATGACCTTCTGGGAATGCTCACTTTTGCCAGACGAAACCAATCTATGCCTTACATCATCAAAACCCAGATTCCTCAGCGTTGATATCTGTGCTAGTGAGAAGCAAGCTTCCCTAGGCTACCGGGACATCTGTTAGGGACACTGAGTGCAAAGGCTCAACATGCACCTGAAGATATGTCCATTCCCAGGGAGTTTGTCTTGTTATACCTCTTACTGTCTCCTTTTGGGTCATATTTGTCTACTCAGAAGGTCTGCAATACCCCCAGGCCATAGGCATTTCACCACCCTGGTTCTTCTGCTCAGCAGAGGCAAGGAGAGACCTCAGTAGCAAAGACAAGAGAGATTAAAAGGAAGGAGAGGGAGGGGGAGGGGGAGGGAGAGGGGGAGGGAGAGTAGTTAAAACCAGTACTATATATARTACATATGATGCAATTCCAGCTTGGTGCAGCCTAGTCAGAGTAGACACCAGAAGGCCAGCACAAGGTGCAGTTGGAAAGCCCCTTTTTATTTACATTTATACTTTTAAAACAGTAGGAAAGTCTGTCTTATGTTGGTTTCAATAAGAGTACTTATTTATACTTCTCCTGGATCACCCTATAGATAGGAACACAAAGGCCCAAGGGAGGGAGGATCTGAATGGGAAGCTGACATCAGCAAGTCATCGCCAATGCAGATTTGGGACCAGGACCAGCGCCTTCTGCTTTAAAGGGTGCAGCCTCTACTTTCCGGAGGGGATGGAAACTTTTGAAAGGTCAGGTCTATTTGGAGGACTAGGTCACCCAGGGTGTGGTGTCAAAGGGGATTGTTACACACGGGTTTCTTCCTTTCTTCCTTTAGAGATGGACAGTTCCACATAGCGCATGCCCATCAAGACACTGCTCTACCATATGCCCAAAAGCAATAGTGCCAGTCCGACAACAAGGATCGGAGGGGCCTCCAAAACTGTGAGCTCCACTTACTCTTCTTTCTTTTTAAGCTGACTGTCTCAAGTATTAGTACCAGAAAGCCACTTAAGTCAACCTCCTGAAACAATCTGTCACATGGTCCCAGCAGAACAACTCATTTTTATCTTAAAAGTATACTAAATAATCCCCATGAACATATAATGAATCTTCATAGCTCCTGAATCAAAATTAAACAAACTGACAGAACCTTCTTGTCTCTATTTTTTTGTATTGATAGGCAGCATTTTTTATTAGTTTCGTGTGCATTCTTTTAGGGACATTTTCTACATGTACAAACTACCTATGGCATACTGTCCCACTGTTTGACAGTATAGAATTCTGTCTATTCTGTTTTTAATCTTTTTTTTAAATGTATTTGTTTGTACGTGTGCGTGAGTGAGTGCACACGTCACTGTGCTTGTATGGAGGTCCGAAGACAACTTGCAGGAGCCAGTTCCACTTTATTCATTTCTGGATGACACCCAGTTCCTCAGGCTTGGCAGGAAGTGCCTGTACCACCTGAGCCGTCCTGTCAATTCTTCATCTTCCTTGTAACCCTTGGACCATCTCTGTTGCGTAAAAGAAAATCTTTAAATGAAAAAAAAAACCCTTTTCTGATGAGTATAAAGAGTATCCCTATTTATTAAAAAATTATTTTTATTATGTGTGTTTGTGGGTGTGTGGTGTGTGTGGTATGTGTGTGTGGTGTGTGTGGTGTGTGTGTGGTGTGGTGTGTGGTGTGTGTGTGGTATGTATGTATGTGGTATGTGGTGTGTGTGTGTGTGTGTGTGTGTGTGTGTGTGTGCGCAGAGAAAGAGAGGGAGCAAGTACAAATAGCATGTGTAYGGACACCAGAGAACAACTTGTAAGCGTTGGTTCTTTACTTCTACCAGGTGGGTCCTGAGAATTGAACTCAGGTCGTCAGGTTTTGTAGCAAGTACCTTTACTCAATGAGCCACTTTGCCAGACCACTAATTAGTTTTTATAGCTGCAAAGTTTTCTGAGGTGATGTAGTAGAGGAGTGAAAAGGAGGAAGGGCCTACTCCACCTGCTTCCTCCTGACTGAGATCCTCAGAAGCCAACAGGAWCACGGACAAAGTGAGCAGTGTGTTCTCTCAAACGCAGGCTTCATTAACTATTGCCCATTACATAGTTAACAAATACTATTAATTATTATTACTGGTTCACTCATTGCTATTTTAACTTGGGCCTGAGTTGACTTGAAGCTTTGGCTCGTGTCGATAGGACTTTTAAATTGCTGTTAACATGGTTCCAGGGAGCCCGTCAGGCACACAAAGCTATCCGGTTCCCTTAATGTACTGGTGTCCAAAACACATATGTCAGCCTGATACTTGAGGACAGGAACCCGGGCTGGAGTAAGGTGGATAACTGTCACTGAGCACGTGGGGGACAAGCTATTGCCCACCTCGGTGCTCCCCAGTGTAGAACACCCCTTTTATTTGGACTCTAATTGGGGTGGGGGAGTCGAAGTAACTGTTTAGAGGGTCTGTGGGACCGTGTTTGYGAGTTGCTCTGGTTGGTTATATGATTTTGGACAAACATTGGTGGAAGGTTCTAGATCTGCATGCCTCCTCTTGGTGTCTCTCATCTGACCTTAGAAGGCTGGTCACCTCTGGGGTGATAAAGTGTGACAAAAATCTGCCAGAGAAAGGCAATGACCTCATCCTACTGAGCTGCAGGAGTCTCCCTGCCAGCCTGCTACACAGAAAATGGGCTGTCCTGCCCAGAGGCAAGGGTGAGGCAGGAACCAGGGAGACTGTCTTCGCAGGGTATCTGTGTGTACTATTCATGAGCCTTTAGGCCTGCCCACACTGCCCTTTCTGTTGCTGGCAGTCGACTGACTGCCATTGCTGGAATATCCTTTCCACTCTTTAGAGTGAACATCACGTCATTTCCCTCTGCATCCTTTCCATGGTACTCAGTTTCTCCTCCCCTGGCCCTAGTTTCCGCATCAGATGCAAATACATTAAATCACTCATTCCTCCGTAGCCATCTACTGAGCACCTACTGTGTACCAGGGCCAGTAGATGATGCCAATGCTTCCATGAAGAATCAGAGGGGTGGATTGACGGAACAGCACACAATTACAAATATTTTAAAATTAACAATGGCTAATTTCTTAGTCACTAAGAAAGAAAGGGTCCCATGGTGGTTTTGGAGTTGGGTATAGATGGGCCAGATTAGATAGGTCAGTTAGGAGCAGCCAGCTGAGGAGGTGAGATCTGAGCTAAGCTATGAAGGACAAGGTGAACCCAGTTGTGTATAAGCAAGAGAAAGGGCGTTCCAGGGAGGGAGGAGAGCAGGTACCTGGCAGGCTCAGTGTTTGGGAAATGGGAAAGGTGCTGGGAGCAGAGTACAAAGGATGGGTAGGGAAGAGCCAGGGCAGTAGGACTCGGAGGGTCTTGTGTGCAGTGTAGGGGTTTGTGTCTAGAAGCCACTGGGCTAGCCACTGCTAGGGAGGGGAAGTGAGCCCTGACTGGAATTAACTCACCCAACTAGGACTGACAGCAAGGTGCTAATACCAAAAGAGGTCAGACATGTCTGTAGCCCAATGTGTGCTCTAACAGAGGTGCTGTCCCTTATTGCAGCCACGGATCCCAGATGTGGCCTGTTAGAGGTGTTGGTCCCTGAAGTGCAGTCTAAGTACTAGGTCTCTGTGGTGGTTTGAATATGCTTGGCCCATGGGAAGTGGCACTATGAAGAGGTATGCCCTTGTTGGGGTGGGTATGGCCTTGTTGGAGGAAGTGTGTCACTGTGGGGGTGGGCTTTGAGTCCCATGCTCAATCTCCGACTAGTGCGGAAGAGACCCTTCTGCTGGTTGCCTAAAGAAGCCAATCTCCTGCTGCTGCCTTTGGATCAAGATGTAGAGCRCTCAGCTTCACCAGCCCCACATCTGCCTGCACACTGCCATGTTTCATGTCATGATAATAACGGACTGAACTTCAGAACCTGTAAGCCAGCCCCAATCAAATGTTTGCCTTTATAAGAGTTGCCTTAGTCATGGTGTCTCTTCACAGCAATGGACCGCTGATGAAGGCAATCTCATTTTCACTTTGCATATTATCTCATTCAGTCTGTCATAGAGAACTTAATCCCTGCCCCACTTCATCATCTGGAAATGTATCAAGAGTACAGATTCTGGAGGCTACTCAGGACCCACCATTAAGAGTCTGTACTCTATTAAACACCTCAGTTGATCTGTATTTATTTAATGTTGAGGAGGACTGGCCTCAAAGTGATTAGAGTAATGGGCTCTTGCTAACCTAATGAAGACGACAGTAATGAGGCAGGTGCTCATGAGTAACCTATATCCCCACACTAATAGACTCTTACACTTGAGGATCTCAGTAGTTTAATATGAATGCATATCATCTGGGAATAAACACAGATTCTGATTCAGTTCTTTGGAACAGGACTGTAAATTCTGCATGCCTAACAAACTTTAAGGTGTCATGAACACTGCTGGTCTGAGGAGCGGAACCTTGCATGACTTTGACCCACGTACAGATCTGATCACCATGGCTACCCTGTTGTTAGCGATTTATCCACACTTTGAGGACAGGTGGACAGGACTTAGCTTCCATTTGAGTTGTATCATTCTAGGTGGGCACGTGGACTTATCTATAAAAAGGGAGTGGCTTCTCTTCAAAGACTGCTCAGGCATTGCAGGACACTGTGGGGTCAGGTACTTGGCACACAGTGGGCACTTGACACTGGGTAGCTTGTTTTCAGAATTTGCTTTCATTCTTAAAATCTGGGGTTCTTTCTACCAGGCCTATGGAAATAGGAGTTGACTCAGTCAGTAGAGAAGGTTGGTAATTACACTGCCTGACCCTAATTGGATATGGGTGGAGTTAATTGATGGAGTTCCCTCGGAAGTTGATAAGTTTACTCTGGCAGCTACATTTCTATATCTGGAGCTGGTTATTCATCAGAGCATCCCCTGCTCAGAGGATGAGACTCAGAYGTGCCTTTTGGTGTCTAACCTTTCCAGATCATGAGCTCATGTAGCCTATTTGTACTGACAACAATCCTGAGCCCTTAGGTTTAATTGCAAAGACCACAGTGCACATTCCGGTTCAGTCATGGCTTCTCCAGGAGGTGCCTAGGTCCATGGCTCGCTGTGGTAACACAATAGTGACCAAATTTTCAGGTCACTATGGCCACTGAATTCAATCATGGCGAGCACATACAATACTTCTTGATCACTTCAGCTTCAGATCTGGATATTGACTTTCTGGAAAGTGCTAGAAATCCTAGGGACAGACTCAGCCAGCCTCTGGATCCTTATTAGAAACAATCTGTATACCCTTTAATGATTTACAAAGCACTTAGTTTTATTTCCTGGTCTTGTAAAGGACATAAAACAGATGTCACCACAAGTTGTACACGAGGGTATTACAGGGATTAAATAGCTGTCCCCCTGTTCCTCCTCAGGAACTGCCTCCTGACTACCTCAGTGTTTATTCATTCAGACTCTGTTTGCCAGACATCTGGTCTGAACAGGCCTGTGCTGAGCCTTGAGACTGCAACGGTGAAGAAAAGCAGACATGTCCTCTCTTCAAGAAGCCTGCTTTCCATCGGGGAAGACAGATGTTAAGCAGATAATCACCTAGATAAATAGGGGAGTGCGGCTGGGATGAGAGCTCTGTGTGTGTGTGTGTGTGTGTGTGTGTGTGTGTGTGTGTGTGTGTGTGTGAGAGAGAGAGAGAGAGAGAGAGAGAGAGAGAGAGAGAGAGAAGAGGGTTGCTTTGGGAGCCCAATAGAGAGGAATTTGACATAAAAGAGAAAACTTCTCTGAAGCCACTCAGAGGGGATATGAAGGATGATCTGGGAGTACCCTGACAAGGGCCCCTGTCTTTAAGAATACTGTCTGGCCAGCTGGCAGATGTTTTGTATAGAAAGTCCTTAGCACAGATTCCAGTCTGCCTTTTTGGTCCTAAGATTTCCTTACTTAAATAATCTTAAAGACAGAGATCAATCATTGGATAAAGTGACACTCAAGGCATTAAATTGAGACCCAAGGAAGTTGATTGGGGATGGCCACATATGCTTCCACAAGGAATGTCCCCAGAGTGGGGGTATCAGAGGATAGGAAGCAAAATACCACATCTTATCCAGGCAGGATGGTGTTCTATAGTGGACCTTTGGGTCCATGTCTGATAATAAGGCACAACAAAGTATCCAGAACATTCTATCTTGGGTATCTTTTCATGAACCACCAGAAAACTCTCTTCAGTCTTGGACTTGGAGGCTGCAAAGATGGGCCTTTGAAGTTCAAATTCCATTTAGCAGATTCCGAGCAAATCATTTGCTTCTTTATGTCTGCACGGCTTCATCTGCCAAGCGAGGGGGATAAGAGATCTCCTAAAAATGTTGTGAAGGTCAAACAAGATGGCACTTGTGAAATGCTTGCCCTGTGATGATCAGTAAGCAGTTAGGATGGTATTAAGAAGGGTGTTTCCCTTGAGCCTAGGAGGTGGCCCAGCAGTTCCCCTGTTCCCTCATTATGTAGGCAGAGGACATCTTATGAAACAAGATTTCTATCTCCTTTGGGTTTAGCTGATGATCTCGTCATTGCTAATCTCAGGCTGATTTTTGTGGCCATAATTAACTACAGGAGACTAGGCAATTTGCTAAGAATTGATTTCCCTCATTAGTTCTAGAAACTAGGAGGTCTAAGCCAGCATCTGTTTAACATCTAGTGATGTTGGCCTTGGCCTCAACTGTAATGTGACAGAAGGTATCACATGACAAGGAAGTAAGGGGGTGCCAGCCCAAGTCCTTCTTCCTACAACATTGCCAGTCCCATCACAAGGAGCCACACCCACACAATCCCGTCTAATCCTAATTGCCTCCTGAGGGCACCACCTCCAAATACCATCAGCATGCAAATTTAGGGATTAGGGTTCAATAAGAGTTCTGTAGGGAAAGAAGAAACTGGCGAAGTTAGTGTCCAAGAATCTCCACGAGGGCTTGTTCAGCCTCCACTGAATTCCTTGACCCTGCAATTCACTAACTGCTCCTCAACACTTTCGGCTTTTGTTTGGACAATGCTCACCTGTTAAGTGTTTACCTCTGTCCTTCCTAAAGCTGCGTCCCTATGGAGCCTTTGACATTTCTCCATGACTGCTATCCCCCCCCCATTCCTTTTACATAGTGAGGCTACAGTGGCAGACACAGACCCAAAGCTCTTATCCTTATGCATACAGATTACATTTTGCTTTGGCAAACCAGGCAACGTGTAACACACAAACAGATAACAAAGACATGCCAGATGGTTAGGTTCTGCTTCTTGGGGGAAAAGGCCATGTACTAAGGCCTGCTAGGATATAGATGGAGAGTCTATAGGAGAGGCTAGGTGATTGGGGAAGACCTTTCGAGGTTGATGGACGGAGCTCTCTAGCCCAGGGAAGAGATGGGTGAGGCACAAAAAAGAGAAGGGTGAGCAGAAGCATGGAAGCCAATGCAGAGCAGGCGAAAGTATTATAAGCGAAGCAGGAGTTGAATCAAGGGCTTACCCCTCTGAGAGTCCATCAGTGCCCTAAGAACAACTCTGTTGTGGTCCTTTCCACCCCGGGGTGAATTGAGCTTTCTGTATCTGCAGTCCAAGTACAGTTCCTGGCTTCCTCAATGATGACCAGAGGACTCTGGCAAGATGTCTCAGTATGCAAAGTGCTTGCTGCCAAGACTAGTGACCTGAATTGGTCCCTGGGACTCAAATGGTGGAAAGAGGAAATGGACTTCCCCAACTTGTTCGTTGACCTCAACATAAGTTCTCTGGCTTGTGAGTATGGGTATGTACCCAGACAAATAATTAATACATGTTTTCAAAGAGTTGCTGGTGGTAGAGATGGAGATCTGGGGAGTGGAGCCTGTTGAGTGTAGCATGTCTCAGGAATCTTTGCTGAAACAGCAGCACCCAGAATGCTCTCTCCTCCAACTGATTCTGAGAGCAGCTTTGCATCAGCCCAAAAGCCGCAGTGTCAGAAGATGCCCTGCCTCTGGTTCAGATCAACATCAGTGTTCAGCTCTCCCAAATGAAAGCGGAGGCAGACAGGAGGTGTTCTGGAAACGTGTTGTTGATCAAGACCTAATCAATTTCAAAATAGAACCTGGAGCAGAGTGTAGGTGATCTAAGAGGAAAGGAAGGCAGGGGCGTGGCCTTTCCAAAGCGAGGCTGAGCAGCAAGGGCATTGGCAAAACAGGTCTTGGCAGAGGGAATCTGACAGTTGAGTGTGACAACTGGGAAAGAGTTGGAGCCACAGAGGATGGGGAAGCGAGAGTGAGGGTCTGAGTCATCAACTCTAATGGAACCTTGAGCCTTTCCTGCCAGCTCAGGCCCAGTGAAAGCCGTTTGCTCAAATCCTGTTCTATTTGAGGAAACGCCAGCTGCATGGGAGGAAGTACTGCGTGTTCCACATTGGGAACAAGAGTCCCTTCTCTCTGCTCGTGGGTGTGTGTGGGCACCAGCCCCGGAGTGTGCAGGGTTATCCTGCTGCTCAAATAAGTTAGGGCCACTCAGTCTAGTCTGGGAGGTCAAGCAGGTATCCTACTTAGAGGCTGGGAGAAGCTGGACTGGAGTCGGCCCTAGGAAGTGTGGATTTTAGCCTTTCTAAAGAGCCCTGCAATTTCTCCTGTACCAACTCTAAAGGAAAGAGGTAGAGTGGCCAGGTTTCACCTATGGCCTCATCTGTTCCCTCCCTTGACCTGGGGAGGAGCACAGAAAACCTGATTCAGCTATTCCCGGGGGGATTGAACAGGTCACCAGGGCATTGCTACCTTTTTAAGTCTGGGGGCTGTATGCACCCCAACATCCATTTGTTTCCCTGGAAATCATGGCTGAGATGCATTAGGGTAGGCAAAGCATAGGGCACCCTGTTAGGTAGGAGAGGATATCCCTCCTTTATCTGTGAAGCTTGGTTTAGAGACATAGACAACTGATGGTGAGGATGCTGAGCCCACTACACACATGAAGGATTCCAGGGGACGGCGAGTCCCAGCCCCCACTCTACCGTAGCAAGTCATCTGGGCATCCTGCTTGCAGCGTGGGCTAAGTCTCTACAAGCTGTGCTTCGATTAGCATCTCAGTGGCTGTTCCTGTTGTAAGGACT
>BDUI01001478.1:90358-108855 GCA_002335545.1 Apodemus speciosus
TCCCCAGCCTGCCAACCTTGCAGGGCTGTTATAGAAAGCAAAGGAGACTTTAGAAACATTTTTCAAAGTGCAGGAGACACAGGCTTGGACTGACTATCACATCCACAGCCTCTCAGTAGCCAGGAGGTGCATAAATGCTGACCCACAGCCATGCTGGCTCCAAAAGCTGACCCTACTCAGACTCTGAGCCCAGAAAATGCTTCTATTTACCCAACAGTCTGGAGTAAAAGCAAAATAAACAGCCCAAACATAACAGTGTGTGCTGGGCTTCATTTTGATTTTTTTTAAAACAGCCTTCTCAGTCTGTTAGGATACAATTAAAACTTAGATACGAGAATGAGGCCTGTCCTTGGCTGCTGAATGGTGCCTGGGATTGGCTCACAGCAGGTCCTCTGCCCTCAGCATTTAGGGTCATAGAGTGCTCTGTGAGAAGGGACAGACCTGGAAGACTCTGACCATTGATGGCCTCTCCATATGTAATAGCTTGTAAATGCTTGGCCCTGGGAGTGGCACTTTTAGAAGGTGTGGCCCTGTTGGAGTAGGTGTGTCACTGTGGGTGTGGGCTTTAAGACCCTCACCCTAGCTGCCTGGAAGCCAGTCTTCCACTAGCAGCCTTCAGATGAAGATGTAGAACTCTCTGCTCCTCCTGCACCACGCCTGCCTGGATGCTGCCATGCACTCATCTTGATGATAATGGACTGAACCTCTGAATGTAAGTCAGGTCCAATTAAATGTTATCCTTATAAGAGTTGCCTTGGTCATGGTGTCTGCTCACAGCAGTAAAACCCTAACTAAGACATCATCCAATCCGACATTCGTCATGCAAATGTCAGGCACATTCAGAGTCTTCTGTATGTCAGTGTTTTATTAGTATGTATTACTTTTGCCTTGGAAAGAGATATGTGGGGCAGGAGAAAGGGCAGAACTGGGCTTAGCATATGAAGCTTTTAGTTAGATGTTATGATCCATGCCTGAAATCCCAGAACCTTGAAGGATGGGGAAGGAGGATTGGGAATTAAAGGCGAGTTTTGCCTACACAGTGAGAACTTGTCATCAACAACAAATGACAAAAGACAACATGGCTTCCAATGTGGAGGTTCATACCTGTAATCCTATTATTTGGGAGGATGAGGCAGGAGGATAGACGAAAGACCCAGGCTTTGATTTAGAGTCTCTCTAAAAAAGCCAAAAGCCAAAACCAAACAGATAAGAACACAAGTCTCCTAACCAATTTAGGAAAGTGGAAGGGTTTGTGACAGAAGTAAACCAAGTTCCTTGGGGATTTATAGAATGATTCTGAATTACAGCCTTTCCTCCTCCTACAGATCAACCCCAATAACATAGAAAGCTGATATTATCCAACACCATTCGCATATACACAGTCACACAAAGACACATAGACATACATACATACAGTCATATATACACACTCGCACATAGAGAGACACATGTACATACACTCACATAAACACGGAAACACACACATACATATGCACATAGTCACACACAGAGAGACACACATATACACACATAAACATTGTCATGCACACAGAGGCACACATATGCACAGACATACACAGAGACATATATAGACATACAGAGACATACACGCATATACATAGAGACACATACATAGAAATATATACAGATACACATATACAGAGAGAGACACACACACATACACACATATGCACAGACATACATAAACACACATACCTACAGAGACACACATACACAGACACAGACATACACATATACATACAGTCACACACATAGACACACATCAACATATACAGAGACAGATATATACACAATTTTAAAAACTTTACTAACACTATTGTGGAACTGGAAAATTCAAAATCTAAAGTGTAGGAGGTGGAGATCTGGGAAAAGGTTGGTCTTACCATTTGGGTCACAAATCAGCCTGCTGATGAATTTTTTCTTTAAGCTACCTGGGCCTGTCTGTCTGTCTATCTATTTGTCTGTCTGTCTATCTTCTTTCCTTCCTTCTTTTTTCTTTATTTCTTTCTTTTGATTGATCAATCTATCTATCAACTATCTATTAACACCTTCAACTGATTAGATGAGGCTTGTCCATATTAGATAGAAAGTAATCTGCCCACAGAGATAGTAATCTACTTTAATCAGAAACTCATTGATTTCAACTTTAATTTCATCTAAGAGAGAAGACCTTCATAGCCTCATCCAGAAACATTTAACTAAATATCTGGGTARTGGGTATTGCGGCCTGACCGGTAGGTACAAATTAATGTATCAGTTTATAGTACACATAGAACATACAGAATAGCACACATTATACTGAGCATTTACTGTGGGCCAGACACTATTCTCTTATTGAATAACTTCTAGCTGTGATTGCAGCACAGTACCCACCAGTCAACAAAAGTAAGTGCTGGTTTCCAACATAGAAGGCCAGTGTGAACAGAGATACAGGGGTGTGAGCGCCGGGCAGACAGCGGTGCAGGTAACACAGGCGGGGAGGATCAGAAAAACGCTCTGACAATGATTTAATCTCCCAGTTTCTTTTGCCTCCTGTGTAATACAGAGTTAAGAATAGTGCTTACCTCATTCACAGAGTGCTTAACAAATATTTATCGACTGAATCAGTGTTGAAGAAATCACCAGGGTTGTGGTCAGAATGACAGGAGACAGTCTACGGAAAGCCCCTCACAGGGCGCCCGATTAGTGTGGGAACACCGTGAATCTGGCTGGTTCACTGGTATACTTTCCTCCTGAACCCTGTGGACACAGAACCACCCACAGAAGTTCTGGGACTCACCTCACAGGGATCCAGGGTGCAGTGTGGCTCCAAGGAAGCTCTTGCTTCTAAAGGCAATGACTGGACAGCTGTCTCCCAGGCCTGAGTCAAGTTCTGTTTTTTTTTTTTTTGTTTGTTTGTTTGTTTGTTTTCTTATTTCTTAGTAGCATCCTGGGGCAGCCAGTTCTCTGCGGCTCCCAGAATGTGTACTTGGAGCCTTGGCTATAATGAGTCTTGGCACAGAGACGTCTCTGAAGAAGCAGGTAATGTGGTCTGGAGCCGGGTGAGTCCCTACCTCTGTGCCAGGAACTCTGCCCGCAGCTCTGCTGGAGTCCACTCACTGCCTCTCAGGAGAGAATAGCTGCCTTCTCCTAAACCAGTACCTCCTTAGGGGCACCATCAATTAGGCTAATCATTCGCTGTTCTCCTAAGACAAGCTGTACCATTGATGGGATTAATCTGAGCACAAGGACAACAGGGATAACAGGGATACTGGGGTCATTGATAGTTCATTCATCTGTCAGTGAGGAGGGTTGATCTTGTGTTAATAGTATTAGCTCAGCTCTGGTGCTTGTCAATGGTGTGACCTTTGTCGACTTTTTGCATCCCTCTTGTGACCTAGCATCTTCATCTGTACTGTGAGTAATATTATACCCACTTAGAAGGTTCTTAGAATGGCAGGCATGTTAACACATGTAAAGTTCATGAAAACATGTTTGGGCATAAGATGTATGCAGTAAGCAGTAACTATTTCTGTTCCTGTTATTATTATTATTATTATATCCTACTTTCCCCTCTACCATGCACCAGACATTCTCCTGGTTTTAAAGGAAAGAGCGCTGAACTGTATAAACACAGTTCCTGGTTTTGTGAAATTTGTATAGTTTTGAGCACGGAAGGAAACCAGTAAGTAGATGAAAAAGTTAGAGACTCACAGACTTGGTGACAACCTTTCTGACAACTATTGTAAAACAACAACAACAACAACAACAAAAAGCCAAGGATGTGTAGGACACAGAGATCTGAGGGAAGGCCTGGGTGAGCCGTGACAGCCACGCTGAATGCGAAGGCGGGAGGGGCGCGAAAGAAGTAGCAGGGATAAGGAACTGTGTGTATGAAATCTTTGAAGCACAAAGAACATGAAACAGTCAGTCATGAGGAGGGGAAAGGCCGACACGACTGGAGCAGGGAGGGATCGTGCACCTCCCTGACTGGTTTCTATGTTCCTTATCTGATCATCCCAGAAGCCGTAGGAGGACACAGCGCAGCCTAGATCCGATCGTGCACAAGCCCCACATTTCTTCTTTCTTAAGCACAAACTCTCAACTTGGAATTTTTGATGCTTTAAAAGACAGTCTCAATAGACCTTCTAGGCTTTTTTTGTTGTTGTTGTTGTTATTTGACTGTATGGTGAAAGTAATTTTTCATTATATAAGCAATATACATTTTCCTTGGGAGAATATGGGAAACTTAAAGTTTCCTTTTACTGTTGACTCCTGATTCCATTTCTAATTCTGCTTATTGTTAATAATGATATGACTTACTATAAATCTTTTTGTGAATTACATATTCATACATTAAATTCTTTTTCACGACAGGGTTTTATGTAGCCCAGGTTAACCTTAACTCACATAGTGACAAACCCTGGCCTTGAAATTCTGATCCTCCTGACTCTACTTCCACAGTCCTGGAATTATACATGTATGCTCCAGTGCCTGGTTTATATAAACACAGGTAAAGTATATAACTCAGAAAATACATAGACTTTGTTAATAAATACAAGTTAAATTTCTAGCAGTATTTGTTTGGTGACTGCTTTCTTTCCACCAAGTAGCTTCCATATTAGTAAATAGAGACTTACATAAATTTTTAAAATCGCCACAGTTTTCCGATTAGTTTCTTTAGTACTGAACGGTTGCTGTAGTTTGGATCCTGAGTGTTCTCAAAGAATCTGTGCTTTGAAGGGCTTTTCCTTTTGAGGGTGGTGGGAACCTTAGAACATGGCCTAGTAAGAGGAACTTGAGTCACCAGTAGTGTGCCATTAGGGGGAGATCCTGCGTGGTTGTCGACTCTYCTTTTGCTTTCCAGGCTCTGTGATGTGAACAAGCCTCCTCACCATGACATCCTGTGTGCCCACTGACTCAAAGTAGCAAGGTTAGGCAAACGGATGGGCGGAAGCCTCTGAAACCAAGCCTCTGAAACCACGGGTTCCCACAACCTTTCCTCTTTTTAAGTAGATTGTGTCAGATGTTTTGTCTCCGTGACAAAAAGCTGAACTGCTACCTAGGATACTTTTGTTTGCAATGAGAAGTAACTTGGCCATAYACATTGTTACCAGTCAGGCTCCCATCTACTTGAAACAGGGAAGCCAGTTATAGGTGTCTTCACAGAGAGGTTGAAGTCCTGCAGGAAAATGATGCAATCAATGGACTCTGACATACAGGGGGAGTACCTGGACAGCTGGAAGACCCAGGACAAACCTGTGTGAACAGAGCCCAGAAGGAAAGGGTCTGTACTAGGAGCTGGGACCACAGAAGGAAGGTCTGGGAGAAAAGGAGAGTGATTCCTTCGTTCTCCTTTCTCGTCCTCTGCAGTGCTTTAGGCTTTGGCTCATAGAACCTCAGATCTGTCAGTGCTCTTTCCTTTTCCATTGTACTGAATACTTTCAAGAATGTTGGTATTAGTTCTTTTTAGAAGGTCTGGTCTAATTCTGCAATTAATTCATCTAACACTGGGCTTTTTTAAGTTGGGAGATTTAAAGTGACTCTTTTAAACTTGGCGGACGATGTGGATTTATTTAGAATATTTTTTTTTCATCACAGTTTAGCTTTGGTAAGCCATATGCATCTAGAAATTTATCTATTTATTTTAGATCTTTTTTCAGTGTAGTGCAATAGAGCTTTTAAATCAGGTCCTTAAGATTCTCTGAATTTCTCCAGTGTCTACTGTAATGTCTCCCTTCTCATCTCTGATTTTATTAATGTGGCACCTCTGGCCTCTCTCTCTTTCTCTGGTTAATTTGGCCAGAGATTTGTTGATCCTCTTAATCTTTTCAAAGAACCAATTCTCCATTTCATTGATTCTTTGTGTCTGCACATATAAACTCACAGTAGTTACAATAGCATTCACAAGTCCAAGGCAAGCTCAAGCCAAACCAAAAACCCAGGATGGAGAGAAGTGTCCAGGAAGTCCCATCCCCTAGCAGAGGAGCTATTTGCAATTGACAGCTGGTGGGAGGGCGGAGCGGTTTTCTTGAGGAGTGCAGGCACTTGTCAGTCAACCCCGTGGTAATGGAAGGCCACATGTCCAAGAATGTAGAGGAAGTACAAATGGATGTGATAGGGGGAAAGAAAGAAAAGAGGACACAAAGTTGAGGAATGGGGAAGGAAGGCGGGTCTGGAGGAGTTAGTAACAGGGATAAAAATCCAAATCAAATTCTCAAAAAAAAAAAAAAAAAAAAGGAAAAAGGAAAAGTAGAACCAGAAAAAGGTACATGGCTAAACTAGTCATACTTGGATTCATTAAATTAAAAGAACATTATATGCAAAAATAAAACAAACCCAACTCTAGCAGGTTTGGCCACTCTTTAGACCCTTCCATTTCAGGCTATCAGGAGAGGATCTGAGCAGGTAGACCATGAGCTGAGTTGTAGATATATACTACATGGTTACTGAAACATTGGAGACTTCTCAAGGGCATGAAGAAGGCATGAAAAATACCTAGAACTAGCGGATGTGGGGGACCTGGGCTCTGGTCTCAATTCAATTTTCTTATGACCAGTATACTTACAATGCCTGTGTAAACTTGATGTTTACATATCAACATGAGCATGGTATTTGGAAAGGGTGGCCATCTTAGTCAGGGTTTCTATTCCTACACAAGCATCATGACCAAGAAGCAAGTTGGGGAGGAAAGGATATATTCAACTTACACTTCCACACTGCTGTTCATCACCAAAGGAGGTCAGGACTGGAACTCAAGCAGGTCAGGAAGCAGGAGCTGATGCAGAGGCCATGAAGAGATGTTACTTACTGGCTTGTTTCTCCTGGCTTGCTCAGCCTGCTTTCTTATAGAATCTAAGACCACCAGCCCAGGGATGGCACCACCCACAAGGGGTTAGGCCCTCCCCCCTTGATCACTAATTGAGAAAATTCCTTATAGCTGGATCTCATGGAGGCATTTTCTCAACTGAAGCTCCTGTCTCTGTGGTAAATCCAGCTTGTGTCAAGTTGACACACAGAACCAGCCAGTAAAGTGACTTTGGGAGGGATTGCGATCAGATGAACTCACGAGGCTGTTAACTGTGAGCTGCACTCATGACTTTGTAGGGAGAAGAGAGACGGGCTAGCGTGTTTGCTCCGTCTGGCTCTGTGATGACACGTGCCATGCCAGGACTCAGAAGAAAGCCCTCCTCAAATGCTGAGCAGATGTTAGCCTTGTGCTCTTGGACTCCAAACCTCCAGAATGATGAGCTAGACCAAAAACAAATCTCAAAATAAATAAACACCAACCTCTGTCTTTTATAAATTACCCACTTTGGATTATTCAGTGATAGCAGTAGGAAGTAGAGAGCAAAGGTAACACACGTCAGGGCCAAAGGTTTCCTCTGTTACAGAAGAGAAGGGCCTATTGTTTCCCACCGAGGTGTGCGACATGGCTTCAGGGAGGGACATGGCCAGCTTTCTGTTGTAGCCAAAAATTGAAGTCGGTTCTTCATCAAGAAAAAAATAATCTCAGTTTGATGCTAATATTTTAAGCATTCTTTAAAACAGGCTCATCTTCCCTTTTATTAAAACTGGAGAATTTCCTGTCCTAGAAACTTCCAGCACATAATAACACTTAGGCAAATTCAATGTGATTGCTTTTGTACTGTATTTTATACCTATACTTATACCTATAGTTACCTTCCAGTTTTGACAAGCTACACTCACCGTACATTTGCAGTGATGTAACACCTCAAAGCAGCTGTGATCTCAGCAGCTCAATAAAACCTCCCTAAATTTTTTGCTCATGCAAAAGTCAAACTAACCCTATAAGCTTTAGAAAGTCTAAGACATGGCTTGTCGAACTCCCTTTTCATCTGAATGCCCCGGAGGTCTCCTTCATACAGAGGGTGCTGGACCTCACCTCTACAGCTTCTGACTCTGTGGGTCTCGGGGAAAAGGCAGGGACAGATTTCCTGGTGATGCTCCTGCTGCTGGTCTGGAAGTCACTATGTCAGAAACAGCTCATGGGTAGCTCTTCTCACGGCTCAGTGGTGCAGGCTCACGGGGAGTTCTTGAGCATCGTCACTTGGATTGATTCCTTGTTGGAAGAAGGACCAGTGCTCTGCCTGTCAAGGGGACACACATTAGTTCTTCCTGCAGTGTACACACCAGAACCATTACAAGGAACCACCTGACTCAGGGCAGTGTGTGGAGCAGAGGGCTTAGGGATATGTGATCCTTTCATGTACCCAGACAGAAAGGAGGGAGAACGATGAGTACCAGATATCCAAGCCAGAAGTCTAATCTACATCTGGACATTTTAATCACTCTTAGCCATTGAAAAAGTCATTTTAAAAATCTCCTGAAAAAAAGTCATATAGAGGAAAATTCAAAGTAAGGAGTGAATTTTCAAAGAAGGTGGTGTTAGTGACCAAAGTCAGGAGCCACACGAGAGATTGAGTGTTAATTATCTGTCCCATGTGAGAAACTAGCAACCATACTGTAGAGACCCTCAAGCCGTTTCTTTCCAGCCTGAGTTGTTCTCGCATCTCTTGTGCTGCTCCGCTCAGAAACTCCACATACACCACAGAGCCCTAGTGTCTAGCTTATGACTTAGCTGGGGAAAAAGAAAAGCAAAAAGATTATATGATGCTTTTGGCCCCTTTAGAAAATACCTAAAGACCAGGTCATGGTCTCTAGCTGGTCCCCAGCATCCTATAGTTCTTTAAGGCTTCATGGCTCCCCAAATGTGATATGTGGCCACTGTTTAGACAGTTGAGGTTTGTGTGTTATCTGGGGGAAGGTTCTGATTCAAGAAGTTTTATAATGCAGTGAGAACATGTACGGTAGCAGTTGGGGATGAGGAGGAGGCAGGGAGAAGGAGAAGATGGTGAAACTAATGCTTGCTATCTGTGCTTCCTTCCCCCCCCCCCATTTCTTATTGTTTTAAAATAAATGAGTACTTTGGAGCAATGTCTGCCAGGCAGCATTGAAAGGCATCTTTACAGAGATTGAGTTGTTGGTCTCAAAGCTCTACAGTCTGCTTTTGGCTCCAAACTCCTGGGAAGAGGCGATGGGAAGACGGGACTGTTGCCTGGAGCCGAGGGTAATGGAAACAGCTTTGCTCAAGATAGGGCATGCATGGAGACTCTGGCTGTGTGCCTAGTTATACTCAGGACAAATAATTTGTCATTTATTTCTCTGCACTATCCAATGCATTATAAGGAATTATATGTTATTATAGAAGTAAAAAAAAGCCACAGGAGAAAACTTTTAGCCCTGTTTTAGCCTGCTGTTGCTGCTGTAACATTAGTGCCAACTAATTAGGCTTGCGAAGGCGTGAACATGTTACATCTCTGTAAGTCCTAGATCTCAGTGGACTGACCTCAAGATGTTGGCCCTGAATTTATTTCTAGAATCTACAGTATTCCAGATTCAAGGCTGCATTTCCATCTTTGAAGCCAGCAGTACGGCAAATTCCTTGTATCGCATCCCTCCTCTTAAAGTTCCTTCTTCCAAAGTGGAGGCTTCTTGTGATTACATAAGGCCACACAAATAACCCAAGCTACTCTCTCTATCTTAAGGTCAGTTATCTGACAACTTAGTTCTCCTTCAACATGTGTAACTTTGTAGTCATAGGTCATAGGTGATTTGGGTGGTGTTTGATCTTATGCACACTGGACCCCAGAGAGTGTCCCTGGCTCATCTGAGAGCAGAGCTTGGAAAGCATTTAATGTTCACTATCCTCGCTGCCCTAGTGCATCACTTTAAGACACAGAAACAGTTAAAACGTGGGTTAGGTGGGTGGTTGGGTTGACTATCTACATTTAAGCTCTATCTCACCTTTACCAGCTGTAGAAACCTGGGGAAATCACTCAAACGATCTGAATCTCAGGGTCCTGACCCTTAAATGTGGATAATCAGTAGAACCTCCAGATGAATTATAAAAACAATGAAAAATGCTTAGCCCACTTCCAGGACATGCTGAGTCGCCTGCTGGTTAGCTTTTTTGTCAACTTGACACAAGCTAAAATCAAGCGAGAAGAGAAAACATTAACTGAGGAATTGCTTCTACCAGATGCTTGTCCAGATGCAAGTCTGTGGAGGTATTTTCTTGATTAATGATTGATGTGGGAAGACCCAGCCCATTGTGAGCAGTGCCACCCCTGGCAGGTGGTCCTATGTGGTGTAAGAAAATCAAACTGAACGAGACACTCCTGCACGGCTTCAGCTCCAGTTCTTACCTCCATGTTCCTACCTTGAATTCCCACCTCACTTCTCTTAAGTTGAACTGTAAACTGTACGATGTAATAAACTCTCCCCTCTCCAGTCACTTTTCGTCACAGTCTTTACTGCACCAATAAAAGGCAACCTACATCAGGCCTCCTCAGACTTTTATGGACACTCGTAGGCCTGGTGCTAGAGTCATTTAACAGATTGGGATACTGAAGCTCAGAGTTAAAATGGCAGAAATGTGGTCCTTTAGAGAGCTTATTGGTACACCGGGCCAGTGACAAGCTCTGGGATTCCTTAAGCTACATTGTCCCAGCACTTTGTTAATTTTCAACTTAACCGACGTGAGTCTTGTTAGTGTTTGTAGAAGTCTTACAGTCCTCACACTCCAAATGTTCAGCTAAGCTCCTGATGTAAGATGTTCTGAGGTCAAGTTCACTGGTTTCTCCCTTGCATAAAAACACTGTGGCTCACCACTGTGGCCGTATTCTTTCCTAAGATTTAAAGCAGTCATTCAGTAATTCTGTCCACAGATTCATGCCTGAGGCTTCTGCATTTTGTCCCAAGTGTGAGTTTGAGTAAAAAAAAAAAATTACTGTATAAAATTATATAGATATAATTCTTGTTAGTGGGGTTTTGTCTTTTAGCAATAGGCCTTTACTTGAYCATTTATTTATTTAACAGTGATTACTAATGTTTTAAGTAGAGAAGTTGGTATGTTAAGGACTGTTAAAGCTATTAAAGTATTTCAGAGGATGTGAGATGTAACATCCCTTCTTCTTGTCCAAATTTAGCACTAACAGGAGAGAGAGGAGTCAGTTGAAGGTCAACATGTCGGAATAATTACTGATTAAAGTGCCCTAGTGTGGAGCCAAATGGCTTGCAAATGCTTCTAATCCACTTCTAGGAGGCAAAGCATCAGAGGAGGCCAGAACTGGCCAGCACAGCTCTGAGCGTAAGCCAGGAGGTGGCCTCCTTTGTTCTGGTAGCCCGTCCTTAGAGAAGGGAAGGGAAGGTTGGAACCTCCTCTCTGAAACTGGCCAAACAGATAAGGCCTCTTTCTTCTATGAGGAGGACTGTCGAGAGAAAGATATCAAGTGCTTTCCTAATGCATCCTGGTGAGTTTCCTCTATGTAAAAACATCTGCAAGCTGTAGAAAGTCTCTCTCTGAAGAGCCTGCATGGTGGATACAGAGGACCTCCCCAGCTGCTGGCTCCACCACGTCTACATAGCTGTAGAGATCTGCCTGATCTTCTCTGAATCCCTGCAGTACCTGGGGCATATGACATTTGGAATGGCTGGGCCACACTGACCCAGGGAAGGTGTGTGTGTGTCGGGGGGGGGGGGAACCAAAGGGCAGTAGAAAGACAGAATTGGTTTTATCCAGTTCTCTCTGGACAGTTCAGCCTACCACCTGGGAAGCCTGTATGGTACCAAAGACAACTAGAATCTGGACACACTACCTCAGGAATGGCTGTGCGTGAAGGGAAATGATTGAAACACAGTGGAGGCAGAACACAGTCTAGCCTGCAGGTTGGGCAAGATTAGAAGCAGACATGGAAATGGGGCTGGGGCTGTAGGATGGTTCTAGTGCTCACTACCTATGAAAGGAAAAAGAAGAATGCAGGACAGGAAGGAGTGAGAAGATAAAGCAGGCCTGATGGGTTCTTCGACAACCTGGTGGGACCTTGCTGTCACTGTAGAGGGTCAGTATGGCCCAGCCATTCCTAATGTCATGTGCCCCAGGCACTGCTGGGATTCAGGGAAGATCAGATTTCTACAGCTGCATAGATGTGGTGGAGCCAGCAGCTGGGGAGCTCCACTGTATCTACTGTGCTGACTCTCCACTCTTAGCACTCATYCCTGTGTTCTTCCTTCCTTCACCACTGGCTACCTTCTTGACACGTTAGCCATGCCCAGTTGCTCCAGGCTGTGCAGAGACTCCCCACTGCATCAGCAGAACACTTTCTACCTTGTCAAATGACATCAAGTCTTCCGTGGACAGAACTCTCCTGTCTGCACTTGGCCTCGGCATGTTCACAAGATTATGGCTTGCTCTCTTTTGCACCTAGAGTATCTAGTAAGAGCCTGGTGTGTGCAGGTGATGGCAGGTGGATGTCCTAGCACCTGTATATCTGGTACACGTTCACCTCCAATACACATTTAGTAGGTGCTTTTGTGTAAGTAATACAGGCACCCTCCACCCCCCCTCCACATGTGTGCCTTGTTCCATGCCATAGCCTTCAGGGTGCCCAGAATAGAATCTCATACTTGCATGCACTTTCTCAGGAAATACTATGTTTTAAAAATTTTGTATTAAATCAAAGCTTACCTTCTCTGGCCAAAAAATATTCATCATGGGATCTGGAAGCAGAGAAGAAAATCAAGCAAGTATTCCAGGCACAGGAACAAATAAGGTTCCAAAGGTCCTGGAAACAATTTCTTAGGAAAGGAAACCAACATGGCAGATTCCTTTCTGGATTTTTTTTAAATCTATTCTGGGGAGGAATTATTCAGAGCTCTCTAAAGATGTTAGTGTAGAACTATCAGATCTTTAAAGCCTTAACAGGGATAAGGTGGAGATGGGCAGGGAGAAAGACAAGTGAGGGGCCCAATGGCACTGCCATTCATGTCCAGGTATAGAAGCTATTCCTATATGATTCTTAGGAAACACCAAGTTTCCTAAGAGGCAAAGTGTCCCGGCCTCCTTCCCCTAGATCGACGTGGACGGTTGAAAACAGAATGTCCTTCAGTCATTGGCTGGGCCTCAAAGGCAGCAGGGAGGTAAGATCTGACGTGCCAAAGAGAATTGGGGGCTTCAAACAAGCCAAACAGGAAAAGGAAAGGCCCCTTCAATTGTTCAGAGCTGAAGAGGAAGACGAAGGCAATATCATCTTTCATCAGCCACTCCCTGTGGGGGGTGGGGTGGGGCGGGGATGAGCTTTCCTATGCTTCTCTGGGCTTGCAGTGAAAGGCTGCTTCCTTCTCCCTTAAAAGCTTGTAATCAGTTGGTAACTTTGACTGGACTGGGAATCTTTGGGGCCAAATCAGAGACATAGCCATTCATTTGGTAACTCTTGTCTCCTTTGGTTAATATGTGGTAGAGATTTCTTAGACTTTTTTTTCTTTAACTTCAGAGGATAATGAAAATTGAAGGAGTCTTATGTGGGGGCTGCAAGAGGTGTCTATGTGATAGGCCTTTCCTGTCCCCAGTGGACCAGTAGCCTTTCAGCAAGGCGGATGGGTGACAATGGTTGCACTGTGGAGACTAGGCTTACTATAGTCTGGTTATTTTCTTATCTATTCCTTGTAAAGGCACCATAAGATGTTGCTGATGATCTCCCTCTGTGCCCAGGAGGAAGGGGCGGCTCAGGAACTGAGGTTTGCCTCATCTGAGGCGATCCTGTATCCTGTTCCCCTACCCACTCTTTTAGAGAACATTAACAATATTTGTGGATGTTTGGGTTGTCACAGTGGGGGTGGGTGGGGATAGAGACCATGGATGCTGTTGAATGTACAATATACAGGCCCTTCCCAACACCAAGTAATACTGGTCCTGACATGGCCATGGCGCAGAAGGTGAGAAATACTGTTGAAGTCCTCTCTGTGTGGACACGGGTGGTTGTTCTGACTTCTTCCGGTTGCTGTCACTCACCTGAGCTCCTGAGTGTCGTATTCACAGGCCTCTCTGGTTTCATTTGTTTTCTTTTGATTTCAGTTGTCAGAAGTCACTCATATTCTAAGCTGTTCCTGGGTAAAGGTTTCATCTCTCCATCCCCCACTCTTCCTCAGTACCTGGAAAACAGTGAGCGTTCAATGGATATTTGTTAAACTGGCACATTGACAAGTGGACATGGAGAAAGTACAAACCCCATAAAATCACAAAAGCCAAGTGGCCGCCAGCACAGAAATGAGCCCTGCTACTGTCTGAATCCAAATCCTCTGTTCCTGGCCCTGGGTCATAGAGCTGTGATGAGAAATGGAACTGAGATCCAGTCTGTACTCTGTATGAGCTCAGAGCCCAGCACAGGGGAGAAAGAGTTAGTGAGTGTCAGGACGTGGTGCCAAATTCAGACTGGGAAAGAAATGAGGAGCAGAAAGAGGATGGGAGGAACTTGGGTTGTGCTGAGGCCTGGTACACGCAGACCATGAGAGAATGTGGTGGAGAGTTGCCCAGATATTAAAAGAACAGCTTAACATGTCTACAGCCAATCTTTCTCTCCTTTTAGCAAGGATGGTCAGTAGGACATTTATCTTTTCCTAGTCCCCAGGGACTTTGGATCTCTTACAGTCTTCAAAAAATGTTGGCTAGTGACTGGACAAATGTAAATTCAAGATCTAGAAGTACCCTAAAGTCTAGTACCTGGTCGGCATTGGCTCCATCTGTCAGATGCTGGCTCTGGTAGGAACAGTGACCAAATGTGGGGGCAAACTCCCACAGGCTCAAGGCTGGAGCAGCTGCAGGAAGGCAGGGAGGRTAGGGAGGGCAGGAAGGGCAGGGAGAGGGGGAAGGAGATGTGAGTGAGTGAAGGAGCCAGGAGGAATGAGGCAAAAGAGAGAGTAGATGAGGAAGAGAGGAAGGGAAAGGAGAAGAGAGGATAAGACAGAGGAAAGAAAGAAAATGAGGGAAAAGTAAAAATAGAAAGTATTTATCACTACATATCATGCAGAAGTTTTTTTTTAATGAGATATTACATACAATATTAAATTTAGTTTTTATACTGAAAATATCCCCATGGGGAATTCTATCTCCTATTTATTCTCATGGTCTTTTTTTAAAATTATTTATCTTAATTATATGTGCATGTGTATGTTTATGTGTGGGTTTGTGAATGCAGGTGACCATGGAATCCAGAAGATGTTGCTTATCTTAGGGCTGGAGTTACAGTTACTTATGAGCCACCCGACCAACATAGTCGTTGAACTGAACTCAGGTTCTCTATGAGAGCAGCAACCTGCTCTCCACCACTCCCCCATCTCTCTCCAACCTCTCTCATGGTCTTTTTATAGGTAAAGAATTCTCCAATTCATATAGATTTTAACCAACCTAACGCCATGCGGGTAACATGTGAACGATTCAGATATGAGAGAACAGCAGGGATGGGAACTGTTGCTTTGGATAGGTGGAGTGGGAGGAGGTAGGGGAGTGGGTAGAAGGGTGGGGTTGGGTGGCGCCTGGGGGTCTATCAGAATTCACTCCAAGTTCTTGCATGCCTGGGCATAGAGCGTGATGTCTGGGAGGAGACAGGAGTGACAAGTGGCTCACTTGGGCGTTTTAGGGTAGCCCTGGAAGGCTGCTTGTATGAATGGACTTTGCAGAGATTGTGATACTGTGGTCCCAAGAGTATTGTAAAGCCACCACTAGATATTTGTCTTTCCATCTTCAAACAAAACAGACAGGAACCATGGAGATGATCCAACAACTCTTATTTCAGTATGCTTCGGGGCAAGGAAAGGAAAGAAACAAAGTGAGGAAGTTATTAATATAAATAGAAGTGCTTCCTGTACATGTTAAGTCTGCAGGTCACATCTCCCATTGCATTTCTGTCCTATAGTGGCTGCTGGAGCCTTGGCTTCAGAAAGAAGGAAAGCGCTTTAGAAAGAGAAGCTCAATCAGTAAAGACCCAAGGTTATGCCTTGGGACTTCTTCAGTTTTTAGTCTTGTCTGAGGATTGAAAGTCAAGGCCAATGTTTCCTAAATGAAATTATTGTTTCTTTCAAATTCATTTCCCAGAATGAAGAGTTCTGCCTAGCAAGACTCTGGCCTATTAATCATGAGGAGAAGATTAATGCTAACTAACATCAGTCATGTGCTCATGCCAAATGTTCCTATAATAATTGTTTATAAAAGAGCTTATTTAAGAAAATGTTGGTTCCCGAAAGAGTAGTGTATGTCCTCACAGGAGTAAATTAATAGATGCAAACAGCAATTTCCTTGGAATCTCTTAGATAAATACATATGTGCATATCATYCCCTTAATCCACCATGCCTGGGGAGACAACCTTGCTTGTCTTTGAACGCCAGCTCTGAAGAAATTGCATCTTATTTTCTGTGACTTGGTCGCCATTCCATCTTCCAACATCAGGTCCTGTGGATCTTTCTTTTCTATTGGACTCTATCCATACTCCTAGAGGACAAACTCTTCAGGGCTAAGCCTGGTGTTTCTTGATTGTTACTATGTCTTCAGCACGTTATCTTAATCATAGTAGGCACCACAATAAATATTAATTGGAAGAATGAATGCATGGGGTCACAGGCAACAAAAGGAAGATAGGTTAGCCTTGTTGATGCAATCTGTTTGCGTTCCCAGCCCCAGAGAATGGAAGCCAGGAAGGTCTGTCCGGGGGACTCAAGGGGTACCAGAGGTGCCGCACCTCAAAACATATACTTTCAATAGAAAGAATTTGCCTGTCTGTTGAGAAAACATCACACCTGGCAGGGGGCGGGCCAGTGGGTGATAAAGGTAATGTGCAGTCTCCACATATGAGTATTTCATGTGCTTCTGTGTGATCACAGTCCTTGCTGGAAGTCACCTTACCACCAAGGGCTGCGAGTAATCATAGCAAGTCTAGCAGGTACAAAGCACTGTGCTAAGGGATTTACCCATGCTAACTCAGTTAAATATTATAACTACTCCATGGGGTAGAACTAGTTATTACTCCTTTCTGCTGATGAATTTGGTGCACAGAAAGTCATGTGGATGAGAGCTTCTAGGTTGCCTCATGGACAGAGGGCAGGGGAAGGTCTCTTGAAGGCGAGGAAGAACATCAGGCAAGAGCCTGCCCTATCATTTCTGTATATGCATCAGCACTTGATTAAATGTCACATACATTGGGCTGCTGCAAAAATTAGTAGAAGGAAGGCTGTTTGCTTGTTTGTTTTCTTTCTGTGATTACAAATAAAAATGGATGGTTTTGCTCTAAGGCTACAAGTACTCACAATCTGGAAAATGTTAAACACTGTAATGTCAGTTTCATAGAAGAATCAAAGCCAAGGCTAAACATTTCCATTCAAAGTAGCCCAGGCATTTATTTTCTGTTCCACATGGCCTGTGAATTCAGGGGTCTTGAACTTCTAATACTTTTAAATCAAGAGGCTTTCTTTTTGTACAGAACTTTTGTTTCCAGAGGTATGTTTTAAATTAATACTGAGTAAAATAAAGCAAACTGAAGGTAAATTTGAAAGTACTTGTCTTGGAGTTGCTCAAGAAAAAGAAACATGAAAGGCGGTAAAGGCCATAGAGATGAGGATATGCAAAGAAACTCATTGGACTTGGCTAAAGGCTAGAGAATGGGGGTGGCTGTGTGCTAGCCCTGGAATAAAACCACAACAGGACATAGTAACAGTGGCAGCATCAAGGTTTTCGAATGCCTATGGTGGTTTAAATAAAAATGTCTCGCATAGATTCAGATGTTTGAATACTTGATCCTCAGTTGTTGGTGTTATATGTAAAGGATCCGGAGACATGGCCTTGTTGGAGGAAGTGAGTCACTGGAGGCAGGCTTTGAGAGTTGAAAAGACTCATACTATTTCTGATTCCTTCTCTCTGTTTTACTGTTGCAGTTTAAGATGTTCACTCTCATCTTGCGGCTCCAGCCGCCATGCTCTGCTCTGCCATCGTATTCACTTACCTCTCGGGAGCCATAAGCCCAAATTAAACGCTTCCTTCTGAAATGCCTTGGCTATGGTGTTTTATCACAGCAACAGAAAGATAACATACAGTGCCCAACATGATATCCACTAGATAAGTGCTTTATATGCTGTCATTATTATCTTTAATATTGTAGTTGGTCAACTCCAAAAGGAGAAAGAAATTTCCAGCTGGTAAGAGAATCTAAACCAACACTGGTRTAGCAACAAAACGAAAAATCTGAGTCCTGTATCATAAGGCCACAAGGTCATAGATTTCTTGTTCTTTAGCGGCTTTTGGGTCTACTCTAGAGTGAAGGCCCCTGGTTCTGTCTCAAGGATGATATGGGGGCTGAATTAATCTATTTGAAGGTGAGCAAAGCCAGTCTAGGCTGATTCAATTATCACATACTCAAATGTCTGAGATATTATCGCTTGGGTGCCAAGTTTTCTAGTCCCTAGCAGGAGACGGACTACTGGGGTTCAGGCTGGTAAGATGGTGTAGTGGCTGTTCCTGGTTGTCAACTTGACTATATCTGGAATGAACTACAACCTAGAATTGGAAGGCTCACCTATGATCCTAATCTGGAGGCTCAGAGATATAAGTTTCTGACCTGGATCTTGGCATGGAGATCTTGAAGCATAGTGG
>BDUI01001479.1:82855-93030 GCA_002335545.1 Apodemus speciosus
TGCTGCATCCTAGTAGCTGAAATCTGAAAAAAAGTTCTTTTCATTCTGTATAGATATGTCTGTTCTGAAGTACTAAATAACATCCTTAATGATTTTCTGCATGTAAAATTTCATAGTATCTATACATAGATGGATAATACAGACTATTTCAACTCATGAGAGAAATATTTGAGCATAAAAGAGAACTCATAAACAAATGTGAATTCATCTGAAAAATACTTGTTTGTACTAATGCTGTGTTTCTGATGATTTTATTTTATTTTTTTACATAATTGCTAGTTGGTATGAGAGTCATAGCTAAACATTATAGAGACAAGAAAGTCTAAAACTATGACTTCCAATGAGCACAGTGTTAAGTGTAAAAGAAACCATGTGGTCACCATGAAAACAAAAGGGGGGTTAAGTCAAATGGACATAAGTCTAGTCCTGTATATACTGTTGCCTAAGTTCATCCAACATCTGAGCTTCAGAGTGTTTATTTAACCTGATGGGATATAATTCAAAAAGCAATTTATASTTTTTCTATCTGTGACAAATTAATTTTGTCCTCCTTTCTAAAAAAGTTCTTAAAATACAGTCCTTAACAGAAGGTAAACAGTAAATATAGTGGTTATAACAGAAGGTATCTGGTTTGGAAGACACTTATTTTCTTTTCTTTTCTTTTCAGGCCTTGGAGCCTCCCCTTGAGCTGGATGCCAATTTGGGTATGTCACTGGACCTCCTTTTCCTCAGTCTCYACTCCATTTTTTCCCTGTAATTCTTTCATACAGGAAAAATTCTGGGTCAAAAATTTTGACAGAGGGATGGCAACCCCATCTTTCACTTGATGCCATGTCTTTCTCCTGGAGGTAAACTCTACAAGTTCCCTCTCCACACTGTAGAGCATTTCATTTAAGGTTCCTCCATTTGAGCCCTGAGAGTCTATCACCTCCCAGGTCTCTGGTACTTTTTGAAGGGTCCCGTGAATTTCTTCCTCTCCAGGTTGCCTGTTTCCATTCTTACTSCTGGCCCTCAGGCCTTCAGTCCAGTTCACCCACCCAATACCTGATAATGTTTCCCTCTTTCCTGCCTGTCCCCTTTCCCACCAAGGTCCCTCCCTTCTACCCTCCCTCCTCCTGTGATTGCTTTCTTCTCCCTCCCAAGTGGATTTGAGGCTTCCTCACTTGGGCCCTTAACCTAGTTAAACGTTCTGGGTTCTATGRACTGTATCCTGGATATTCTGTGCATTTCTTGACAAATATATATGTATTAGTGAGTACATACCATGCATGTCTTTTTGTATCTGAGTAACCTCAATCAGGATGATATTTTCTAGTTCCATCTATTTGCCTGCAAAGCTGAGAATGTCCTCATTCTTAACAGCTGAGTAGTATTTCATTGCATAAATAAACCACATTTTCTGTATCTATTCTTCTGTTGTGGGACATCTGGATTGTTTCCAGCTTCTGGACATCACAAACAAGGCCACTATGAACATAGTGGAACATGTGCCTTTGTGGCATTGTATGGAATATTTTGGATATAGGCCCAARAGTGTAATAGCTGGGTCTTCAGGTAGATCTATTTCCAATTTTCTGAGGAACCTCCAGGTTGATTTCCAGAGCGGTTGTACCAGTTTGCAATCCCACCAGAAATAAAAAAAAAATCTTCCTCTTTCTCCACATGCTCATCAACATGTGCTGTCACCTGAGGTTTTAATCTTAGCCATTCTGATGAGTGTATGGTGGAATCTCAGGGATGTTTTGATTTGCCTTTCTTTTTGTGCTTCTCAGACACTACAGATCCCTCTGTTGTGAATTATCTTTTTATTTCTGTACCCCATTTTTTGACTGGGTTGTTTGGTTTTTTGGTGGTTAGCTTCTTGAATTGTTTATATATTTTGGATATTGACCCTCTATTGGATGTGAGGTTAGGGAAAATTTTTTCCCAATCTGTAGGTTGACAATTTGTCCTATTAACAATATTCTTTGCCTTACAGAAACTTTCCAGTTTCATAAGGAACCTTTTATCAATTCTTGATCTTAAATCCAGAACCATTGGAGTTCTGTTTAGGAATTTTCCCCGGTGACAATGAGTTCAAGGCTCTTTCTCATTTTCTCTTGTATGTGATTCAGTGTATCTGGTTTTATGTGGAGGTTCTTGATCCACTTGAACTTGATCTTTGTGCAAGGTAACAAATATGGGTGTATCTTTATTTTATTACATACAGACAGCCAGTTAGATCAGACCTGCTTTATTTTTTCCATTGTATATTTTTGGCTTGCTTTTGTCAAAGATCAAGTTTCCATAAATGTGGTTTTATGTCTGGGACTACAATACTATTCCATGGATCAACATGTCCATCTCTGTACCAATACCATGCAGTTTTTATCTCTACTGTTCTGTAGTATAGTTTGGAATCAGGGATGGTGATGCCCTCAGCAGTTATTTTATTGTTTGAATTGTTTTCACTATCCTAGGTTCTTTGCTTTCCAGATGAATTTGAGAATTTGTCTTTCCATGTCTTTGAAGAATTTGTTGGGAATTTGATGGGGATTGTGTCAAATCTATAGATTACCTTTGGCAGGATGGCCATTTTCACTATATTAATTCTGCCAAATCATGAGTATGGAGATTTCTTAATCTTTTGAGATTTTCTTGATTACTTTCTTGAGGAGACTTGAAGTTATTGTCATACAGATCTTTCACTTGTTTGGTTAGAGTTACCACAAGATACTTGTATAGTTTCTTTGTTTCTATTTGGTTGATTTCAGCCCTGAATTTGACTATTTCCTACCTTCTATTCCTTTTGGTGTGTTTGCTTCTTATTGTTCTAGAGCTTTCAGGTGTGCTGTAAGTGTAAGATCTCTCCAATTACTTGACCAATTACTTAGTGCTATGAATTTTCCTCTTAACACTGCTTTCATTGTATCCCATAAGTTTGGGTATGTTGTGTTAATATTTTCATTGAATTCAAGGAATTCTTTAATTTCTTTCCTTATTTCTTCCCAGACCAAGTTATTATTGAGTAGAGATTTGTTCAGATTTGACCTGCTTGTAGGCTTCCTGYTGTTTTTTGCTGTTATTGAAGAACATCTTAGTGTATGGTGATCTGATAGGATGCATGGAGTTATTTCAAACTTCCTCTGTGGGTTGAGGCCTATTTCGTGACTAATTATAGGGTCAATTTTGAAGAAGGTTCCATGAGGTACTGATAAGAAGGTAAATTCATTTGTTTTAGGGTGAAATGTTATCTATAAATCCGTTAAATCTATTTGGTTCATAACCTCTATTAGTTTTACTATGCCTCTGTGCCACTGTGCCTCTGTGTTTCTGTTTCAATTTCTTGTCCATGAGTGAGACTGGAGTGTAGAAATGTCCCACTATTATTATGTGAGGATCAATGTGTGTTTTGAGCTTTAGTAAACTTTCTCTTAAAAATGTAGATGCATAGATGTTCAGAATTGAGAATACTCTTGGTGTATTTTTCCATTGATGAATATGGAGTTTCCTTCCTTCATCTCACATGATAACTTTTGATTGAAAGTCTATTTTATTTGATATTATGATGGTAACTCCAGCTTGTTCCTTGGGACCATTTGCTTGGCAGATCTTTTTCCAGCCTTTTATGCTGAGGTAATGTCTGCCTTTGTTATTGAGCAAAATGCTGGACCCAGTTTGTTATCCAGTCTGTTAGCTATGTCTTTTAGCAGGTGAGTTGAATCCATTAATATAAAGAGATCTTAAAGACAGATGTTCCTGATATGTTTGTTTTCGTAGGTGGCATGTGGTTCTCTCCTTTTGGCTTTGCTATGAGATGATTAAAATCTCTTCTTCTCTTTGGTATAGGTACCTTCCTTTTGTTGGTGTTTTCCTCTGTAGGGCAGGATTGATAGATATATACTGTTTGAATTTGTTTTCTTCCTGGAATATTTTGGTGTCTTTATCTATGTTGGTTGAGAGTTTTGCTGAGTATAGTAGCCTGGGCTGGCATTTGTGTTCTCTTAAAGTTTGCACAACTTCTGACTAGTCTCTTCTGGCTTTCATAGTCTCTGTTGAGAAGACTTGTGTAATTTTGATAGGTCTACCTTTGTGTGTTACTTGGCCCTTTTCCTTTGTAGCTTTTAATATTCTTTCTTTGTTCTGTGTGTTTAGTACTTTTATTATATGAAGAGTGGATTTTCTTTTCTGGTCCCATTTATTTAGTRTTCTATAGGCTTCTTGTACTTTTAGGGCCATCTCTCATCTCTTTCTTTAGGTTGGGGAAGTTTTCTTCTATGATTTTGTTTAAGACACTTTCAGGTCCTTTGAGCTGGGAATCTTTGTTCTCTATTCCAATCATTCTTAGACTTGGTCTTTTCATTGTGTCCTGGATTCCTTAGATGTTTTGGGTTAGGAAATTTTTATGTTTTGAATTTTCTTTGACAGTTGTGTCAATCCCTTCTATGGAATCTTCTACACCTGAGATTCTCTCTTCTAACTCTTATATTCTGTTGATAAAACTTACTTCTGGAATTCCTAATGTCTTTCCTAGATTTTCCATTTTCATGTTTACCTCCATTTGTGTTTTCTTCACTGTTTCTACCTCTACTTTTAGGTCTTGGGCCACTTTATGCAATTCTTTCACCTGTTTGATTGTGTTTTCCAGTATTYCTTTAAGGGATTTACTTGCTTCCTCTTTAAAGGCTTTGGCCTGTTTACCTGTGTTTTCCTCTATTTCTTTCAGTGAGTTATTTACAACTTCCTTATAGGAYTCTTTTATCTTCATAAGATTTTAGGTGAGCTACATGATTTTCAAGTGTGATGTATTTAGGGGATGCTGCGTTTGGAGAACTGGTTCTAATGATGCACATGTATATTGTCTTCTGTTGATTACAGTCTTGTACTTACCTCTCCTCATCTGTTTATCCCGGGTGTTTGCTAGTCTGGGTGACTCTGTCTGGAGTTCCTGTGTTGCTTAATATCTCCTGGTAGGCATGTGGCCCTGGCTGTGGAAGATCCCCTGTGGGGACTTCCAACTGCGGGATCTTCAGATAGACAGAGGAGATACTTCTCTGTTGCCCTGGTTGTAGCAGATCTCCTGGGAGAACTTGAGACTCTAAGATCTTCAGAAGAGGACTCAAGCTATTGTCCTATGTGAAACTGTTCTCCAGGAAGCTATGGACTGTGGTTTCTCTTTCCCTGTGTGCAGCAGAACTCTGGTGAGGCTTTCTGTCTGTTGGGTCAGTTTTCCGGCATGTCAAAGAGCCCCCAGACTTCTTCAGACTGTGGTGTTGATTGCCCAATTGCCTTCTGTGCATAGGAACTCCGAGGATACACACAGGGTAACTAGGCAAATGATTTGACAGCTTGTCTGCTCCCCTGAAGACACTACAGCTCAAAGGTGTCTCTTAACTACTTCTTCTAAGCTACACCTCCAAACTGATATTTTCTCCTCTAAATGTCTTTAATACTAGACATTATCTCCTGAAGACTRTAAGAATTATTTTTTAACATTCTAGGTAAGAAAATACTGGGTGACTTTTCCTGAGGTGATGTGAACAAAACCTATTCACCCAAACACCAACAAAAGGATCTACATCTTGCTTAGTGAACTAGTGAGTTCAGAGTAATTATTTAACCCAGTGTAGTCAAGTGGTTACTCACTGGAGCATAGCAGATACACAAGAAGCAGAATCAGTGAAAAGTCTGTTCCAACATGGGCTGATAGTTATGAAAACTGTATCTCTAGGAGAAGAAAGGCAGCTGAGAGAGTGTTCTCTCTACCAGAAATTAATCTTATCCCTAACTTTGTTTAGGAGGAGCTTTGTGAATCTTGTGAGATTCAGATTCTTCTTAAGACCTGTAACTTTTGTTTGCTTCTGGAGTCTTTCTAAGTTTTATTTATTTACTTTCTGAGTCTTAAGTAGCCTCCCTTACACTGGCAAGATTCAATTCAAAGAGAACAGTTAAGCAATTCAAATGGAATTGAATGTTTACTAATTTTTGGCAGCTAATCTGGGCTAATTTTCTATCTTCCTTGGACTAAATGGTACCTGGGAGATTGGGAAAGCTTATTTATGATAGTGTTTGTTAAAGTGCTTTTAGTTTGGTTAACTAGGATGGAAAAGATCTATTCTGTGTGCTAGCCAAATGGTAGGGGCAAGGGTAGGCTATGAGAAATGAAAAGAAAGAATTTTCCCATTGCCAGGATTATCTTTATCTCAGCTTACTGGCCACTATGATATGAGCTACTCTGCTTATTCACACTGTCTCATATGGATGGAACAGTCAGAAAACAGAAAAAAAATCAAATCTTCTTCCCTGTTCAAGACAGAGATATGTGATATCTGTCACAGTGATGGCAAATAGATCAGAAAAGAAATCTTAACCAAAGAAGTGAGTCAATCTTTTGATTATCTGACTGTGATTCAGTAGCCTCTCATGGAGGAGACAGGAAATTTTGGAGAAACAAAAGTAGGATGATATAAGCAGAGTTCAATAGGTAATGGTGAAAAAAAGAGTTCAGAATACCAAAGACAAATACTCAGAGAATTGATTATGTTCCTCGTATTTTAAAGGGAAACTGGGTCTGTATTGGGAATTGGGCTCAAGAGTGTTTGTGGTTTATTAGAACTGAAATAGTATTATGTTATTCTTTGCATACCCTATGGTTGGGGGCAATAGTAGGGTACCTTCTTAGTATAGGATACCCTTCCTCTTCTTCTCCTCTGCCTTAAAACATCTATGCTCTCATTACATGATCATAGGATCAACTACTTAAAACTAAGTACAAAGATATTTCCAGCCCAAATATAGTTCTGAATATTGCCTGGGACAGATACACAGTACAGCTATAAAATCTGCCTTTCTACTTTTTGACACCAACTCCTGGATAAATATATTATTTAGTAAACAAGATATCCACACAAGATACCATACTCACCCATTAGGGTCTAGCATCTAAGCAATTGTCATATTCACCCWGGCTTATTCTCTCATATTTCAGAGAAAAGTCAAAGAGTGTTGAGAAAAATAGCAGAGACATCATATATAATGTCTTCTTAGCCCCAGAACCATATACCTGGCAAATGCTTCACTTTTCTCAGTAGAGTGTATGTCCCAATGAGGTTACTTGGAGATCATAGCTATGCTGCTTTTCTATTCTTCCATTAGGAGAGAATAAGGCAGTTTCCTGTTCATGTGCACTGGCTGGAAATGTTTTCAAATTCAGATTTGCTTATTTGTTTTGTTTTATTTTTATTTTCTGGGGAAATGGGACTTCAACTTTGTCTGAACAAGAAAGATATCTGGTGAGAAAGACATGGAAATTGGTTGCTAAAATGCTGAAAAAAAGTTTAGAAATGTTCAGGGTTTATCTAAAGTCCTTGGTACATGAACTATAAGACAAGACCAGTGACATGTGGAAGACACAAAAAATTTAATCTGGCTCTATAGCCTAGAACAGAATTCACTTGGAGAGCTGCACTGAGTAAAGATCAACATTATGTATTACCTGCCACACTGGTAAGTAAACAGTTGAAATCCTGGGTTCAGGATTATATCCAAGTGCTTTCTGTGGCTGTACACTTAGTAACTACTCTGTAAGTACCACTTGGTTCCGAATGGGAAAGGGACAATTAAGGCACAGTTGGAAGAAAGAGGACTCTGCGTCTATTTCATTGGGATGATTGAAACATGTCAATCATCCTGAAAACAGAAGGGAAGGAAAAGAACCTGACAAATGCAATCATGCAGGAACAGGCATCATTTAGACATTTCTCCCTCTGCAAACAGCAAGCTGATATATGTTTGGGGTTTATATTTGACAAGTCTATAATCCAGGATGTCTTTTAGAACCTTGACCTCAACATGCTGATTTMTTTTTTATTCCATTTTTATTTTATTTTTAATTTTATTTTTTTAATTTTCTATAKTTTTT
This sequence comes from Apodemus speciosus, assembly GCA_002335545.1. NCBI lineage: Eukaryota > Metazoa > Chordata > Mammalia > Rodentia > Muridae > Apodemus > Apodemus speciosus. The sequence continues at coordinate 90,756 of BDUI01001479.1, forward strand.
GTTTACATTCCAAATGATTTCCCCTTTCCTGGTTCCCCCTTCACCATATGTCCCATGAGTCCTCTTCCCTCTGCCCATTCCCCTATGACCCCTTTCCCCTTTCTCTGTCATGGTGCTCCCCTACAATACTGGATCAAGCCTTTTCAGGATGAGGGCCCTCTCCTTCCTTCCTTCTTGGGAACCATTTGATATACAAATTGTGTCTTGAGTATTCAGAGCTTCTAGGCTGATTAATATCTACTTATCAGTGATTGCATTTCATGTGTATTCTTCTGTGATTGGGTTACCTCACTTAGGATGATATTTTCCAGCCATTTGCCTAAGAATTCCATGAATTCATTGTTTTTAATTGCTGAGTAGTATTCCATTGTATAAATACACCACATTTTCTGTATCCTTTCCTCCACTAAGGGACATCTGGTTTATTTCCAGCTACTGGCTATTATAAATAGGGCTGCTATGAACATAGTGGAGCATGTGTTCTTATTGCATGCCAGGGAATCCACTGGGTATATGCCCAGGAGTGGTATAGCAGTGTCCACCGGAAGTGTGGTACCCNTTTCCAGCTACTGGCTATTATAAATAGGGCTGCTATGAACATAGTGGAGCATGTGTTCTTATTGCATGCCAGGGAATCCACTGGGTATATGCCCAGGAGTGGTATAGCAGTGTCCACCGGAAGTGTGGTACCCAGTTTTCTGAGGAACTGCCAGACTGATTTCCAGAGTAGTTGCAACCCCACCAGCAGTGGAGGAGTGTTCCTTTTCTCCACATCCTCACCAATACCTACTGTCTCCTGAGTTTTTAATCTTAGTCATTCTGACTGGTGTGAGGTGAAATCTCAGGGTCGTTTTGATTTGCATTTCCCTGATGACGAATGATGTTGAACATTTCTTAAGGTACTTCTCAGCCATCTGAAATTCCTCAGGTGAAAATTCTTTGTTTAGTTCTGTACCCCATTTTTAATAGGGTTATTTGGTTTTCTGGAGTCTAACTTCTTGAGTTCTTTGTATATATTGAATATTAGCCCTCTGTCAGTTGTAAGGTTGGTGAAGATCTTTTCTCAATTTGTTGGTTGCCATTTTGTTCTTTTGACAATGTCCTTTGCCTTACAGAAACTTGTAATTCTATGAGGTCCCATTTGTCAATTCTTGATCTTAGAGCATAAGCTCTTGGTGTTATGTTCAGGAACTTTCCCTCTGTGCCCATGTCCTCAAGGGTCTTCCACAGTTCCTTTTCTATTAGTTTCAGTGTGTCAGGTTTTATGTGGAGGTCCTTGATCCACTTGTAGTTGAGCTTTGTACAAGGAGATAAGAATTGATTGATTTGAATTCTTCTGCATGCTGACCTCCAGTTGAACCAGCACCATTTCTTGAAAAGGCTATATTTTTTTTTCACTGGAGGTTTTCAGCTCCTTTGTTGAAGAGCAAGTGACCACATGTGTTTGGATTCATTTCTGGGTTTTCAAAACTATTCCATTGATCCACCTGCCCTGCCTGCCACTGTACCAATAACATGCAGTTTTTAACACTGTTACTCTGTTGTATTGCTTGACATCCGGGGTCCTGATTTTCCCAGAAGTTCTTTTACTGTTGAGAATAGTTTTAGCTATCCTAGGTTTTTTGTTTTTCCAGATGAGTTTGAGAATTGCTCTTTCTAACTCTATGAAGAACTGAGTTAGGATTTTGATGGGGATTGAATTGAATCTGTATATTGCTTTTGGCAAGATGGCCATTTTAACTATAATAATTCTGCCAATCCAGGAACATGGAAGATTTTTCCATCTTCTGAGGTCTTCTTCCATTTTCTTCTTCAGAGACCTGAAGTTCTTGTTATACAGACCTTTCACTTGTTTGGTTAGAGTCAAACCAAGATACTTCATATTGTTTGTGGCTATTGTGAAGGGTGTCAATTCCCTAATTTCTTTCTCAGCATGCTTATCCTTTGARTATAGGAAGGCTACTGATGTGCTTGAGTTGATTTTATAACCAGCTACTTTGCTGAAGTTGTTTATAAGCTGTAGGAGTTCTCTGCTTGAGTTTTTTGGGTCACTTAAGTATACTATCATATCGTCTGCAAATAGTGATAGTTTGACTTCTTTCTTTCCAATTTGTATCCCTATGACCTCCTTATGTTGTCTAATTGCTCTAGCTAGTCATTCAAGTACTATATTGAAAAGATATGGAGAAAGAGGGCAGCCTTGTCTAGTCCCTGATTTTAGTGGGATTGCTTCAAGTTTCTCTCCATTTACTTTGATGTTGGCTGCTGGTCTGCT
>BDUI01001479.1:93935-113726 GCA_002335545.1 Apodemus speciosus
TTCAGGGACCTTTTCCAAGTGCTGTTCAGTCTGCAGGGCAAAAGACCCCCGACAGTGTTAGCACACAGTCGGCCTGCAGAGCTGCCCAGGCCCTGGGTGTAGGCAAAAGCCTGACAGGCTGAGACCCAAGCAGTGTTAGACTCAGGCTATGTCTGCATACCTGATGCTGTCTTTAGATCTGTCTGGCATCTGCGAGCCAAGATGGCAGAGAGTCCCTCCAAGTGCTGGTCTGCTATTTTTATACATAGATATCACAAATATTACTGATGACAATCTTATTGCACTTACAGTATTGTTAATGGCTTTCAGGGTATTCACTGAATAACTTAATACTGAGCAGGAAACTTTTCTCTACTTTTTGTCCTTGGGAGTAGACAGCTATAGGAAGACTAACTAAAGTTATTTTTTTTTCCTACCAGAACTGTATAATACCATCCATTTAAAATTTGAATAGATAAAATCAGTTTAAATGACCAACATTTGGGGGCAATCTTGACATGGCCTTTTGACCCATTTCCTGCTCACTACTGCTTTTTTCCCCCTTTTTATTTTTTTTTTAATTTTTTCTTTAACTTTTTTTCATTATCCCCTGCTGGTATACCCTCCGACAGTTCCTCATCATATTCCTCTTCCCCTGCCTCCAAGAGGATKACCCCATACACACACCCTGCCAGGCTTCCCAACTCCCTGGGGCCTCAAGTCTCTTGAAAGTTAGGTGCTTCTTCTCTCACTGAGGCCAGACCAGGCAGTCCTCTGTTATATATGTGTCGGGGGTCTTGGACCAGCTAGTGTATGTTGCCTGGTTGGTGGCACAGTGTCTGAGAGATCTCCAGGGTCCAGGATAGTTTAGACTCCTGGTCTTCCTTTGGAGTCACCCTACTCAACAAATTCTTCCAGCCTTTCCCTAATTCAATCACAGRGACCCCAGATTTCAGACTATTATTTGGGCATAAGTATCTTTATCTGACTCCTTCATCTGCGTGTTGAGCCTCTTGGAGGGCAGCCATGCTAGGCTCCTGTCTGTAAGCACACCATCAGTAATAGTATCTGGCACTTTCTTTTGCTCAGTATCATCTCCATTTTTGTTCCTGCAGTTCTTTTAAACAGGAAGAATTCTGGGTCAGAATTTCTGACTGTGAGATGGAAACCAGTCTGTCCACTTGATGTCTTTCTACTAGAGTTGGACTCCTTAGGTTCCCTCTTCCCACTGTTGGGCATTTCATCTGAGGTCCCGCCCTTTGAGTTCTAAGAGCCTCTCACCTCCCAAGTCTCTAGTACATTCTATATGGTCTCCTACCTCCTGAGGTTGCCTGTTTTCATTATTTCTACCAACCTTCTGGACTTTTCTCCTGTTTCTCCCCTAATACCTGATCATGTTCCCCCTTTCCCCTCTTGTCTGCTCTCCCATCCATGTCCCTCCCTCCCTTCTCCCTCTGTGATTGCTTGTTACTCTCCCACACAAGTTGGGAGAAAAGCGCCCTTCAGCTTGTTAACCTTAATGAGTTCTGTGGATTGCATCCTGAGTATTCTGAACTTTTTTTCTAATAGCCACTTATTAGTAAGTACGTACCATGTGTATCCTTTTGGGTCTGAGTTATTTCACTGAGGATGATATTTTCTAGTTCCATACATTTGATACCTGCAAAGCTAATGATACCCTCATTCTTAATAGTTAACTAATATTCCATTGTGTAAATGAACCATATTTTCTATATCCTTTCTTTTCTTGTGGAACATCTGGGCTGTTCCCAGCTTCTGGCTATCACAAATAAGTTCACAATGAACATAGTGGAACACATGCCTCTCAAAAGAGTCTCTTAGGAAATGGTATGTGTCTAGGCTTAGGGAAAAATGTTTCTACACTTCCTTATGGAAAGTGAAGAATAAGTGTGATAGTGATCTTCTTGCTCTCCAAGTGAAGTAATCCCTTTTTCTGACTCAACAAACAGGTAAGCCCAGCACTACAACCTCTGAAGTTTGTTTCTTAGAGTTCTTGACTCACTGGGATTCATGTCCCACATCATCTTCCCTTTTATGGATCTAAGCACAACTCTTTCTACATGCATAACAAATAAGACAGCGTAATATAACACCAAATAACATAAATAACAAAATACCATAAAATATAGAGCATAAAACAACAGAGTAATAAAACTCCGTAGAGCCAATTATCAGCACCTATAAGTCTCTTACCTTTAAAAGACATTGTTTGAAATTCCCTAATCTTGCCTAGTTTTTTTTCAAAGCTACTCATTTCTGAAGATATTGCTTACAGGGCATATTTGTTAGTCTAATAATCTTCCTTAAAATAGAGCATTTGCTTGCTGTGTTAAAACTTCTTTATTTATTTACAATGAACAAAAATATAAGTTCACATTTTGAAAATTAGGATATTTTCATTTTTGAAATACATGAATAAGAAGACAACACATAGCTTAGAGGAAAATTTGGGGACTGGAGAATTGGCTCAGTGGTTAAGAGCACTGACTGCTCTCCTAAAAGGTCCCGAGTTCAAATCCCAGCAACCACATGGTGGCTCACAACCATCTGTAATGAAACCTGACCCCCTCTTCTGGTGTGTCTGAAGACAGCTTCAGTGTACTTACATATAATAAATGAATAAATTTTTAAAAAAAAAAAAAAAAAGAAAGGCAAACACTTAAAAAAAGAAAATTCTGTGAAAATCATGTTTATTCATGCCTTGTATCCATGATATATATGTTTTCTTCCAACATACATCTGAATAATAGGAGAAAAAACAGGAAATTTTTCAAAAGGTTTGAAATGGCATATGACAAAAAATATGTGAACAGCCAGTATGCACATGAAAATGCTCAAAACAATCACTAAATACAAATGGAAATGCAAGCAAAAGCACAGTGCAATGTTACTCTATAACTACTAAAAAGAGTTAACTTTTAAATAACCAACATTTTAAAACTATTTATAAAAATCAGATTATTGTTACAGAGTAATTACTACCTTTATTCTTGATTGGCAGAAATACTAAGTGTGACAATCTAGACTAAGCATCTCTGTAATTTATTTAACTGTTAAACAGCACTTGGCAGAAAACTGAATTACTCTATTCCTAGGCATTATACAAAGAGTAGAGAACAGATAGATCTCAGGAACTTGAACATAAAAGTTAAGAGGTTTCTTTCTGTCAGATGTAGGGTAGATAAAGTTCTTTTCCCAATTTGTTGGTTGCCATTTTGTCCTATTGACAGTGTCCTTTGCCTTACAGAAACTTTGTAATTCTATGTGGTCCAATTTGTTAATTCTTGATCTTAGGGCATAGGCTATTGGTGTTCTGTTAAGGAAATTTTCCCTTGTGCCCATGTGCTCAAGGGTTTTCCCAAGTTTCTTTTCTATTAATTTCAGTGTGCCTGGTTTTATGTGGAGGTCCTTGATCCACTTGGACTTGAGCTTAGTACAAGGAGATAAGAATGGATCAATTTGCATTCTTCTGCATGCTAGCCGCCAGCTGAGCCATCATCATTTGTTGAATAGTTTATATTTTTCCCCCTGGATGGATTTAGCTCCTTTGGCAAAGATCAAGTGACTGAAGGTGTGTGGTTTCATTTCCTTGTGTTCAATTCTATTCCATTGATCTACCTGCCTGTCACTGTACCAATACCGTGCAGTTTTTAACACTATTGCTCAGTAGTACTGCTTGAGGTCTGGGATACTGATTCACCCAGAAGTTCTTTTACTGTTGAGAATAGTTTTCACTATCCTGGGGTTTTTTGTTATTCTAGATGATTTTGAGAATTGGTCTTTCTAACTCTGTGAAGAATTGAGTTGGGATTCTGGAAAAGATCTTTACCAACCCTACATTCAACAGAGGGCTAATATCTAATATATACAAAGAACTCAAGAAGTTATACCCCAGAAAACCAAATAATCCTATTAAAAATGGGATACAGAGCCAAACAAAGAATTTTCATCAGAGGAATATCAAATGGCTGAGAAGCACCTAAAGAAATGTTCAACATCCTTAGTCATCAGGGAAATGCAAATCTAAACAACCCTGAGTTTTCACCTCACACCAGTCAGAATGGCTAAGATAAAAAACTCAGGAGACAGGTACTGGAGAGGATGTGGAGAAAGAGGAACACTCCTTCATTGCTGGTAGGATTGCAAACTGGTACAACAACTCTGGAAATCATTTTGGCAGTTCCTCAGAAAACTAGACATAATACTACTGGAGGACCCTGCTATACCACTCCTGGGCATATACCCAGAGGATTTTCCCACATATAATAAGGACACATGCTCCACTATGTTCATAGCAGCCCTATTTATAATAACCAGAAGCTGGAAAGAACCCACATCTCTCAACAGAGGGATGGWTACAGAAAATGTAGTATGTATACACAATGGAATACTATTCAGCCATTAAAAACAATGAATTCATGAAATTCTTAGACAAATGGATGGAACTAGAAAATATCATCCTGAGTGAGGTTTCCCAATCTCAAAAGAACACTCACTGATATGTGGATATTAGCCCCCAATCTTGTAATACCCAAGACACATTTCACATATCAAATGATGTCCCAGAAGGAGGAAGAACAAAGTATGGATACTTGGGTCCTTTGTAGAAAGGGGAACAAAATGYCCATAGAAGGAGATACAGAGACAAAGTGTGGAGCAGAATCTGAGGGAAAGACCATCCAGAGATTATCCTAACCAGGGATCCATGCCATATATAGTTAAAACCTCAGACACTATTATCGATGCCCACAAGTGCTTGCTGACTGGAGCCAAATATAGCTGTCACCTGGGAGGCTCTCCTATTGCATGAGAAATACACAGGGGGCCACCCTCAAACACCCATTGAAGTGAGAACAGGGTCCCAATGGAGGAGCTTGCAAAAGGACCCAAGGAGCTGAAGGGCTTTGCAGGACCACAGGAGGAAAWATAATATGAGTCACAAGTACTCCCAGAGCTCTCAGAGATAAAGCCATCAAACAAAGAGTACACATGGAGATACTCATGGATCCAGAAATATAGACAGCAGAGGATGCTCTTGTTAGACACCAAAGGGAGGAGAGGTGCTTGGTTCTGGAAAGACTTGATGCCATACCCTAGAGGAATACCAGTACCGGGAAGTAGGGGAGGGTTGATTGAGGAAGGGGAGATGGCTTATGGGATTTTCAGGGAAAGCGGGAACCAGGAAAGGGGACAACATTTGAAATGTAAATAAATAATATATCTAATAAAAAGCAAGAGTTTTCTTCCTACTGTGCCAAACTCAAAGCAACTCAGAAGACTTTCAGTAGGTGAATGGATAAAGGAGGCATAGTGCTTTGTCCAGAGGAGTCAAACTCAGGGRTCAGTGCTAGCAGGAGAAACTATTGACTCATGGGTTTGTAAAGACACATTCATTTGTCAACTCCAAGGAATCCTGAGTTTTATGTAGGCATAATATATTCTGTATCATTTGTATCTTAATGAAATTAAAATTTATCTAATTTAAAGTAATAATTAGAAAGATTTTTAAAAATAGGTTGTTATTCAAACTTTAAAATTGCCCACCCCCTACACCAAATACTGTGAAATAAGCATGTAACTATAACTTCAAAATGCCATGATTCTTTGGTTGCTACATCAGCTAGTTGGTAGGCATTGGCCATGTATCTAGGTCAAGTGATTTTTTTCAAATTGTGATAGGACAAGTCAACATTTTGCTCATAATTCATAATTTTTGCTCAATAGATAATGCCTAGATGTTGTTGATTTTGAATTCTACTGCTTTACTAGTCTTCAATTCCAGTTAATCCTGTAACTGCTTTCGTTTTTAATCAGTTTGGTATATCTAACTTTCCCTATCAGTAAGCTATCAGGAAATTCTAACTCTATTATTAGCGAAGTGCTAAGTACAAAGTTCTCTGAAGCATAGTAAGAAAATAATCTAGCTGTAGTGATCCAACAAAATCCTTTGAAATTTAAAATTACAAACCAAGTGAGAACAAAATTACACCTATAAAATGTTTTTGCCACCAAGAAAGAATCCTGTACAGTAATGATTTCTGCAACTCATAAAACTCTTCATGGCTAAAAACCCTTCCTTGCTTCCTTCCTTCCTTCCTTCCTTCTTTCCTTCCTTCCTTCCTTCCACAGTATTTTATGTAGATGATGTAGTTTATGAAAACATTTAATGGTGATTATAGATGAAGTTCAGAGACATTCTTATAAGCAGGTGATAGGAATGCAAACTTGTCAAATCATTCAAGTTGATAACACACTGTGGTGGTTAATAGGAGAATGGCCACCCTAGGCTCATGTATAAATACTTAGTTTCCAGGTGGTAAAACCTCTTGGGGAGTGTTAAGAGTTGTGGCCTTGTTGGAGGAGATGTGCCACAGAGTGTGAGCATTGAGGTTTCAAGCAGTCTTGTAATTCCCTATGCTTTTCCAGCCTCCTGTTTGGGTTAGAGATATGAGATCTCAGCTCTTCTTGCTCCACCATCATGGAGTTTAACTGTCTGCAATGATAATCCCATTTAAATGCTTTTTTTGTAAGTTCCTCAGTCATGTGTTTTACCACATCAATAGAAAAGTATCAAAGATCAGCCCATAGTAAGTACTTTACAACTACATATTTACTTAAAAGAAGAGAAAATGGCTCTCATGGAATCTTGAAAATAAATATTTGAAAGTGTTTTTCATACTGGACCAAACTGAACACAATTATTACAATAAATAAATTAAGGTTAAAAGACAGTCTTTTTTATTATGTGTTATAACATAAGTCTGTAAGGAATTCCCAGCAAACTATTCATATTCAACTTCCCACTAATTTCTTAAAGAATCAGTGTTGGGGCTCATGAGATGGCTTGGCAGATTAGAGTGCTTTCCACCAATCCTTCCAATCAGTCCCTGGAACATACATGGTGGATAAAGAAAACTGACACATACAAGTTGTCCTCTGACCTCTACACTTACACCCTGGAATGTGGATAGGCACATACATATACATAAAAGAACAAAATATAGGAAATAAAAAAATTGTTTAAAAATTATTTTTGTTGTCCCTTAACTTAAGAGAACAAAAAGACATCCAGTTTTATCACATTGTACTCTACAGAAAGAAACTTCAATACTGGAAATAATGAGGAAAAATAAAATCAGACACAACAGACAAGTAGCTTATATATGATGATATCATGATCTTTCAAACACCTATTTTACGTTGTATTCATGTTTGAATATGCATGTTTGTGTGTATGTGTATGTATGTCTCTCTGTGTGTATGTGTGTGTATGTATGTCTCTCTGTGTGTATGTGTGTGTATGCATTTCATCATAGTAGTAATGAGACAATAAAACAGAAGGACAAGATCTTAAAGGAGGGGAAATAAAGTGTGGGTGAGGAGGAGAATAATAAAATATATATATTTCATAGGAACAGAAGTCTCCAGTTAGTAAGAGTAAAGAGATAGTCAAGAGTAGGTAGTAGGGATGGAGAAGACAATAGGGAACCATAACAAACAAGAAAACGTTATAATGGCATAGACAGTCAAAATACCATAATGAAACTCACTACTTCATGTGCTAAATTAAGATTTTTTTTAAGTATAATTGTTAAAGAACACTTGTTTGGGGGTTCTGTTTCTCTGTCTCACTGCCTCTTCTGTCAGATTCTGATCCAGTGGCTGAGAATATTTTCACCTTAACAAGAATTTGGCTTGAATAGATATTTAGCTTAATTGCTATGTTGCATAGGTGAAGAAATTCCCAACAATTACAAAACATTCTAAAAATTTATTAAAACCAAATTTTCAGGGCTGGATCAACTTTGATAAGCATTCAAAAGTAATCTAAAAGCTTATAGCCACACTAAAGATAAACAAAACTGAATCTGCTCCCATGGGGACACCTTACCCTGAGCCATCCCAAATTATGCACTGCACTTAGAGCATTTGGTAAGAACCCTTCAGAAAGAAAAAGAAAAAAGAAAAACAAAAAAAACCTCCAGAAGTCCCACAGCAGTTTCTGGGAGCCTCAAGACCCATCACTACCCAACATCCCACACACACTGAATACCCCCCCCCTTCCATTTTCTCCTTTCTTCTGGAGCAGACTGCTAGTTAGTCTGCTCCTCTGGAGACACCATATCCTGAGCTGTCCCAGAAAGTCTACCGCACTCAGGGTAACTGACACCACAGCCTGAGGCATCCAAGGATATATACTGAAAACAGAGCAACTGTGTAGCAGATTTCATGGGTAATCTGCTACACACAAGGAAACTGAGCAACTGATTGCCAGTTTGTCTGCTCCCCTGAAGAAATCACAGCTTGAAGGCATCCCAGGAGCTCTTCTGTATACAGGGCAACTAGGCAACAGACACCACAGTCTGAAGACATCATGGGAGCTCTGTGGCATGCAGGGAAACTAACCCAACAAACTGAAAGTCCCCTAGAATTCTGCTGGATGGAGGCAAACAGAACCACGGTCCATAMMCCCCCCCCCCCMATGGGTTAATGTTGTTCCTAGGTTTCGGCACCAAATGATTGGTTTATAAATGAAGAGAGCAAAATGGGATTAGAGAGTGTGGCACAGCAGTGTGGGGAAAAGGTGGTGCCTAGGCAGGCTCATGCCCAGGCACCTCTTCCCCCTGAGGGACCACACACACACACAGACATGGTATAGAATATAGTTTATTCAGGGACGAGGATGGGAGTTAATGGTGTAGCGGAGGCAGAGAGAGGAAGAGAGAAGTGGAGGAGTCGAAGCYGGCCATGGAGAGAGGGGGGAGGGGAGAAAAGTCCAAGAGGGGCAGAGAGGTGAGAGTGCCAAGAGGCAAGAGTGGTGAGAGAGAGGAGGGGCAAGCGGCCCCTTTTATAGTGGGCCAGGTCTATGGGGTGGGGCATACCTGGCTGTTGCCAGGTAATTGTAGGGTGGAGCTTAGACAGAATACTAACACCCCCCACCCCCTGTAGGCGAACAGCTTCACACAGGATAAGAACTTTACACTCCTCTAAAGACCCAACAGTCTTAAGGCCTCCCAGGAGATCTACTAAGGACAAGGCAACAGATCAGCAGCTTCTCAGAAGAGTGCCCCAGTTGGAAGGCCCAACAGGTGGTCTGCTACATCCAAGGCCACAGGCCTACCAGGAGACCTGAAGCAACACAGGGACAAAAGAGGCAGACTCCAGAGAGAGTCATCAAGACCAGCAGACACAGGGGAAAACTAGATGGCATAAGGCAAGCACAACACCATAAACAACAAAGGCCGATATAAATGGGTATCATCAGAACCCAGTTCTCCCACCGCAGCAAGCCCTGAAATATACCAACACATCTGAAAATCAGGAAGTTCATCTAAAATCCTAGCTCATGAAGATAATAGAGTCCTTTAAGGAGGATGTAATCAACTCACTAAAAGAAATAGAGGAAAACACAGGTAAACAGGTAGAAGCCCTTAAAGAGGAAGCAAATAAATCCCTTAAAGAAATACAGGAAAACACAATCAAACAGGTGAAGGAATTGAATAAAGAGTCAAAGGCCTAAAAGTGGAAGTAGAAACAATGAAGAAAACACAAAYTGAGGCAAACCTGGAAATGGAAAACCTAGGAAAGAGGTCAGGAATTATAGACGTAAGCCTCATTAACAGACGACGAGAAACAGAAGAATCTCAGGTGTAGAAGATACCATAGAAAAGACGGAAACAACTGTCAAAGAAAATTCAAAACATAAAAACTCCTAAAATAAAGCATCCAAAGGACACAATGAAAAGACCAAATCTAAGAATAATTGGAATGAGAATGAAGATTCCCAGCTCAAAGGACCTGAAAATGTCTTCAACAAAATCATAGAAGAAAACTTCCCCAACCTAAAGAAAGAGATGAACTTAAAAGTACAAGGAGCCTAAAGAATACCAAATAAATGGGACCAGAAAAGAAAATTCATTCCTCATAATAATAAAAACACTAAATGCACAGAACAAAGAAAGACTATGTTGTGGATAGCCCTCGGGCTGCTTGTATTTTAATGCTAATTCTGCTCTTTTGAGAAAAGCTTCTAACAAGGATTGAATCAGTCAGGTTCCTGTGAACCTTCTCCTCACCTTAATTTGTAAAATAAGGGCTAGTGCCCAGGATTGAGCAGGAGAAATGAAGGTGGAGCTAAAAGTCAGGGAGAGAAGGGGAAGGGTAGAAAGAGAGGACTGTGGAGGAGAGGATGAAAGGAAAGTAATGCATAAGCAAATGGCCTGAAGAAACTGCAAGTTATATGGGGTTTCCACAGATGGGGAAAATGGCAATGTAGTGGTAGATCTGCCCAATCTAGGCATGTAGTGTATTCATATTAATTGTGTTGTGTTTTCTTTACCTGGGCTTATTTGGGTTGGAGATTTATGGCAAAAAATTGGTGCCCAGTATATTGATTTGAACTCAACTTCAATTTGAGATAAAACTTCACTACCTCCCAAGTCCTGAATACTGCTTGGGCAGCAATCTAGGCTGCAGTGAGGTGGATTGAATCCAGAGTGGGTCGTAGAGGACTAGAGAGGATGGCAGAGAGACTTTCTTCCCCAAATCACAGAGAGCTATGGTCAGAGGCAGCACCCCAGTCTCAACCTGGGCTTAAGCATCACCATGTAAGAATTACAGAGATGATATTTTCTAGTTCCATCCATTTACCTTAGAGTTTCATGAATTACTTGTTTTAATTGCTGAGTAGTACTCCATTTTTGAAAACCCTGTCAGAAACAGCAGATCAGCTCAGATTCTTATACATTGTGTAAATATACCACATTTTCTGTATCCATTCCTCTGTTGAGGGAAATCTGGGTTCTTTCCACCTTCTAGATATTATAAATAAGGCTGCCATAAACACAGGTTAGCATGTGTCTTTATTACATGTTGGAGCAATTTCTGGGCATATACCCAGGAGTGGCATAGCTGGGTCCTCAGGTAGTACTATGTCCAGTATTCTGAGGAACCACCAAACTGATTTCTACAGTGGTTGTTCCAGCTTGCAACCCAACCAGCAACAAGAGGAGGGTTGTTTCTCTTTCTCCACATCCTTGCCAACATCTGTTGTCACCTGAGGTTTTTTTTTTGTTTTGTTTTGTTTTTGTTTTTGTTTTTGTTTTTGTTTTTTAATCTTGGCCATTCTGACTAGTGTGAGGTGGAATCTCAAGGTTGTTTTGATTTACATTTCCCTGATGACTAAGGATGTTGAACATTTTTTAGGTGCTTCTCAGCCATTCAGTATTCCTCAGTTGAGAATTCATTGTTTAGCTCTGAACCCCATTTTTCAATAGGGTTATTTGTTTCTCTGGAGTCTAATTTCTTAAGTTCTTTCTATATATTGGATATTAGCCCTCTATCAGATATAGGATTGGTAAAGATCTTTTCCCAACCTATTGATTACCCTTTTGTCCTATTGACAGCATCCTTTGCCTTACTGAAATTTTGCAATTTTATGAGGTCCCATTTATCAATTCTTGATCTTAGAGCATAAGCTATTAGAGTTCTCTTCAGGAAAATTTCCCCTGTGCCCATATACTCAAGGCTCTTCCCCACTTTATTTTCCATTAGTTTCAGTGTATCTGGTTTTATGTGGAAGTCCTTGATCCACTTGCACATGAGCTTTTTACAAGGAGATAAGAATGGATTGATTTGCATTCTTCTACATGCTAACTGCCAGTTGAACCATCACCATTTGTTGAAAATGATGTCTTTTTTCCACTGGATGGTTTTAACTTCTTTGTATTTGCCATTTGTAAAATAAATCCTGACTTATTGGGCTTTTAAAAATAGAATAATTCCCCAAGACTGAAAAGATATGGCAAGAGCAATACTAGAACCTGCTACATATTTACAATGGTTCTCATGGTGGAGACACAAGTCAAGGGAGATAGTACAACAAAATAAAGGAGATTTCCACAGACCAACTTCTCAGTGAAGCTTGCTTTGCTGAGTTAGAGGTGCAGGCTGTATATGATGAAGAAACTCTGAAACTGTGTAGATTGTCAGCCTTAAAGGCTTGGGACAAAGTCACATAATCAGGGAAAAGACTTGAACCATTTACTCATACAAGATCCAAAAGAAACCTTCCCTGGTTTTTTTTTTTTACAAAGGCTAACCTCAGCTGTGGAATGGATTATATCAGATTCAGTGGTAAGAAAAACAATAATTGAAATTGCCTTTGAAAATGCAAATGCTGAATGTAAGGAAGTAATCAGACCAGTGAGGGCAAGGTCAGCATCAATAGATGAGAGAATTAAATATGCAGCTTAAGTTGGATCTTGCTCACCTGATATGACTGTGATAGGAGAAGCTGCCACTAGATACGGAGAGGTGACCCAAGATTTCAAAATTTTTAATTGTGGTAAGCAGGGTCATGACTTCAGGAAAAAACAAAGTAAGACCAAAAGAGACCTATGCCTTCTAGAATATGTCAAAGATGTGGCAAAGGCCAACATTTGACTAAGGAATATAGAGCAACAACAGACAGATGGGGCAACACCCTGCCAAAAATATCCCAGGGGAGCCTCTCAGAGGCCCCAATGCCAGGCAGGGAGAGGCCTCTTTCTCAGGAAAATTAAACATCAGTACTTCAAAGACAGATGCTCTGAGACCAGACAAGTCTGAGGCAAGTTCTATAGACAAAGCGAAAGGCCTCAAAGGGAAGCCAAAAAGGAAAATTTYACCCAACTCTATAGAGGATCAAAGGCTAAATTTACTAAAAATACTAGTAAAAGACATTGAGATTGAATGAATGGTTGACACTGGAGCAAATGTCATCATTGTCTTTCTAAAATCTTGGCCAGCAAGTTGGCCACTTCAAGAAGTAGACATCCAATTTCAAGGAGTTGGGACCTTATCATGAATAAGGCAAAGATGTACGGGACTTAAATGTATAGAACCACAAGTTTAGGTAGGAAAATTGAGGCCATATATAGCAGATATAGCCAATAACTTATGGAGAAAATATCTATTACAGCAATGGAAAACTCAAATTAATATCCCCTCAGTTTCAATGTCTCGTCAGGAAACCCATCAGGTTCCTAATAAAAATTCTAAATTAGTTAGGGAACATTATCAAAGGCAGTTATAAACTGTCCAAGCTGTCCATAAACAAGATACAGCAGAGGCTGATAATTTAGCTCTACCCCAAGGAGCCACTGCTGCCAAGACACCACGAAATTTACCACTAAGGTGGTTGACTGACCAACCCATTTGGATTGATCAATGGTCTATGATGAAAGAAAAAATATAGGCATTAGAACAGCTAGTGCAGGAGCAGCTGGAGTCTCAGCATATAGAGGAGTCTACCAGCCCATGGAATTCTCCAGTATTTGTTATTAAAAAAAATCTGGCAAATGGAGGATGTTTTCAGATCTCAGGGTAATTAATAAGATTATTCAGTCAATGGGTTCCTTGCAGCCTGGGATTTCACTGCCTGCCTTATTACCTAAGGAATGGCCTATCTTAGTGATTGATCTGAAAGACTGTTTTGTCACCATTCCTCTACATGAATGCAATAAGGAAATGTTTGCTTTCTCAAAACCTACCTTCAATAGAGGTTGCCCAATAAAGAGATATCATTGGAAAGTCCTCCCACAAGGAATGTTAAATAGCCCTACCGTATGTCAAAATATTGTACAACAGGCATTGGAAATGATTCACAAACAATTTCCTCAATCTATTATTTATCATTATATGGATAACTTCTTATTGGCTGATCCAGATATAAATATCCTGTAAAGATTGTTTTATGAAGAAAAAAAAAAAAAAAAAAACCCTGGCCTTGTGGATGTAAATTGCCCCTGAAAAAATACAAAGAGGAAATTCTATTAATTATCTAGGGTATAAAATAAGTCTGCAAAGGGTTAGGCCACAAAAGGTGCAAATTATAAGAAACCAATAAGGACCCTTAATGATTTTCAGAAGCTACTGGGAGATATGAACAGGCTGCAGCCTATGATTGCTTTGACCACTCAAGAAAGAGCTAAGCAATTTATTTCAAATCTTACAAGGTAATAAAGATTTAAATAGCCCATGGAAACAATCAGCTGAAGCCGAGAAGGAGTTAGCTTCTATAGAAAGGAAATTGTAAGATACACATCTAGAGTTTAATGATCCAAAGATGGCCTGCATCTTAGTTATTTTACATCCTACACATTCCCTTACAGGAATTCTTATGCAGAGGGAAGATTATAATCTAGAATGGATATTTTTAGCAAATAAACAGAGCGAGAAATTAAAAACTTACATTGAGAAGGTCTCTGTATTGATACTAAAAGGAAAAATGAGACATTGATAATTAGTTGGAATGGATCTGGTTGAAACTGTGATACCTTTTACTAATGCAGAAATTGCTTTGTTATGGACATAAGATGAACATTGGCAAAGAGCATGCAGTAACTTCTTAAGAGGGATTATCAACAGATACCCTAAAAGCAAGTGGCTTTAGTTCATTAAAAAAGAACTAATTGGATTCTYCCTCATAAAATAAAGGGAACTCCAATATCTGGAGGCCCTATATTTTACACTGATACCAGTAAATCAGGAAAGGCAGGATATAAATTAGAAGATGTAAGCAAGGTGGCTGAGAGTACCTTATAAATCAGTTAAAAAATCTGAATTATATGCAATAATCATGGTATTGTCAGATTTTCAAGAGTCTCTTAATATAGTAACTGACTTTCAATATGCAGAAAGTATTGCTTTATAAATAGAGACTGCTGAACTTGGGATGATTCTGAGTAGACTTCACTATTCAGCTACAACAAATGATAAGAAATAGGAGTATTCCAATATATATATAACAGTAAGATCCCATAGAGGTCTGTCATGCCCTTTGGTGCAACGTAATAATGAAATTGACCAGCTATTGAGAGGGAGTGTACTAGAGAATTCCATAAAAGACCACCATATTAACAGCAAATATTTAAAGAAAGAAGTCTCTATCACCTGGCAACAAGCCAAGGAAAATGTGAGGCTATGTCATACTTGTTCATTATAAAACCAAACACCATTGCCCACAGGAACTAACTGTAAGAGTACCCAAATAAATAACATTTGGCAAATGAATGTCTTCCATTTTATAGTTTGGTAAACTGAACTATAGACAAAAATTCAGGATTTCAATGACAACTGCATTAACATCAGAAAAAGATGATTCTGAAATCACACATTTGTTAGAAGTTATGGCCATTATGGGAACACCCACACAATTTAAAATGGACAAAGTTCTGGCATATGTCTCTAATAAGATGAAGCAGTTTTTTTTAAATATTATAATATAAAACATGTTACAGGCATATCACACAATCCTACAGGATAAGTGATTGTAGAGAGATCTAATCGAACTTTAAAGGAGATGCTTAATAGACAAAAGGGATCAACAAGAACCACCAAAGTAGATTACATAGTGGTTTATTAACCTTCAATTTTTTAAATGCCAGTGAAAAAAAACACCACAGCTGCTGAAAGACATTAGATTGTAGAAAGAACAATTGAACTAAAGCAGCCTGTTTATATTAAGGATATTCTGGCATCAGAAAGAAAAATGGGAAATGTGTTACACTGGGGGAGGGCTTATGACTATTTCCACAGGAAAAGAAAAGCTGTGGGTTCCTTCCAAGTTGATAAAAATCAGACATGACAAAGGCAAACCTTCTGAAGACTTTAGCAACAAAGAAGAAAAGGAAGATTAACACAATCAACAAAATAGGTGATGCATATGTGATAATGTTTATGTCTCCATATATAGAGACAGCTCTGAAACCAGCTAAGACCAAAATGTCTATATACACACCCAATAGCAGTTATTGGGKACAAATTTGTCACAACCTGTTATTACATACTGTCCATTAGAAGGGCAAGTATACAAAGTTATATTGCAGTTTGATTATGTGACCAAACTAACCTGAGGAAAGGCAGCTGTCTTTCTTTATTGATCTTCTTTGACCAATCTGTGCATCCTGAATGCTGCTTGTGAATGTCTTTACAGAACTATATGTTGCTTTTATGATTTGTATACAGCAAAATAAAGAAAGAGAAARACAGCCTTGAATACATTCACACTCAGGGATGCTGAAAGTCTGGGACTTTCCATTCCAGCTTTGTTTTTAACTCTATCGCAACTACTTTGAAGTTTACTCTTTTTTTATTCGATATATTCTTTATTTACATTTCAGATGATTTCCTCTTTCCTGGCTCCCCATTCCACCAAATGCCCATATGCCCTTTTGCCTCCCTCTGTTTCCCCATCCACCCCTTCCCACGTCCCTGTTCTGATAACCCTACACTGATGCATTGAGCCTTTCCAAAAACAGGGGTCACTCCTTCCTTCTTCTTGGACATCATTTGGTATGTGGATTGTGTCTTGGGTATTCCAAGATTCTAAGCTAATATCCACTTATCAGTGAGTGTATACCATGGGTATTGTTTTGAGACTGTGTTACCTCACTTAATATGATGTTCTCTAGCTCCATCCATTTGTCTAAGAATTTCATGAATTCATTGTTTCTAATGGCTGAATAGTACTACTTTGTGTATATATACCACATTTTTTGTATCCAGTCCTTCGTTGAGGGATATCTGAGTTCTTTCCAGCTTCTGGTTATTATAAATAGGACTGCTAAGAACATAGTGGAGCATGTATCCTTATTATATGCTGGGGAATCCTCTGGGTATATGCCCAGGAGTGGTATAGCAGGGTCCTCTGGAAGTGTCCTACCAAGTTTTCAGAGGAACTGCCAACCTGACTTCCAGAGTGGTTGTACCAACTTGCAATCCCACCAGCAGTGGACTAGTGTTCCTCTTTTTCCACATCCTTGCCAACACCTGCTGTCTCCTGAGTTTTTAATCTTAGCCATTCTGACTGGTGTGAGGTGAAATCTCAAGGTTGTTTTGATTTGCATTTCCCTAATGACTAATGATGTTGAACATTGAGTATTTGTTTAGCTCTGTATCCCATTTTTTGATAGGGTTTTTGGTTTTCTGGGGTCTAACTTCTTGAGTTCTTTGTACATATTGGATATTAGCCCTCTGTCAGTTGTAAGGTGAAGATCTTTTCCCAATTTGTTGGTTGCCGATTTGTCCTTTTGACTGTGTCTTTTGCCTTATAGAAACTTTGTAATTTGATGAGGACCCATTTGTTAATTCTTGATCTTAGAGCATAAGCTCTTGGTGTTCTGTTCAGGAATTTCCCCCGTGCCCATGTCCTCAAGGGTCTTCCCCAGTCTCTTCTCTATTAGTTTCAGTGTGTCTGGTTTTATGTGGTGGTCCTTGATCCACTTGGAATTGAGCTTAGTACAAGGGGATAAGAATGGATCGATTTGCATTCTTCTGCATGCTGACCTCCAGTTGAGCCAGCACCATTTGTTGAAAAGGCTATCTTTTTTCCACTGGAGGTTTTCAGCTCCTTTGTTGAAGATCAAGTGGCCATAGATGTGTGGGATCATTTCTGAGTCTTCAGTCCTATTCCATTGATCCACCTGACTGTCCCTGTACCAATACCATGCAGTTTTTAACACAACTGCTCTGTAGTATTGCTTGAAATCCGGGATATATACAAAAGGAAAAATCCACCAAGAGAAAGTCTCAATCCTGAACATCTATGTGCCAAATGCAAGGGCACCTATTTTCATAAAAGAAACTTTACTAAAGCTCAAAACACACATTGAACCCTACACCATAATAGTAGGAGACTTCAACACCCCACTTTTACCAATTGACAGGTCACTGAAACAGAAACCAAACAAAGATACAGTAAAACTATTAGAGGTTATGAACTCAACAGACTTAACAGATTTCTAGAGAATATTTCACCCTAAAACAAAAGAATATACCTTCTTCTCAGCACCTCATGGTACCTTCTCAAAGACTGACCATATATTTGGTCACAGAACAACCCTCAAATAATACAAGATGACTGAAATAATTTCATGCATCCTATCAGAACACCAGCTGTTTTCCTGGGACCATTTTCTTGGAAGACATTTTTTTTATCCCTTTACTCTGAAACATTGTCTATCATTGTTATTGAGGTGTGTTTTTGTATGCAGCAAAATGCTGGATTTTGTTTCCATATACAGTCTGTTAGCTTATGTCTAATTCTGGTCTTCAATAASAACAAAAACATCAGAAAGCCCACAAACACATAGCCAAACTAGTTAAAGGGCCCAGGGGCAGTATCCACATTAACAAAATCAGAAATGAAAAGTGAGACATAACAGAAATGGAAGAATTTTAAAAAAAATTATCGAATCCTATTATAAAAACCTTTCCTCAACAAAATTGGAAAATTTTGATAGAAGGTATGGTTTACTAGACAGATATTACTTACCAAAGTTTAATTAAGAGCAGGTAAACTATCTAAACAGGCTCATATCCCATAAGGAAACAGAAGAATTCATTAAAAACATTCCAACCAAAAAAAAAAAAAAAAAAAAGTCCAGGGCCAGATGGATTTAGCACAGAATTCTACCAGACCTTCAAGAAGTCCTGATATCAATATCCATCAAATGATTCCATAAAATAGAAACAGAAGGAATGCTTTAAAATTGATTCTCTGATACCTAACCCATACAAGGGCCCAACCATTAAAGAAACTTTAGACCAATCTCACTTATGAATATCAATGCAAAAATACTATAATTCTTGCAAACCGAATCCAAAAAAAACACATCAAAAGCATCATTCATGGCAATCAAGTAAGCTTCATCCCAGAGGTGCAATGTTCATTCAATATATGAAAACCCATTAATGTAATTCACTAAATAAACAAACTCAAAGAAAAAAAATCACATAATCATCTTGTTAAATGCAGAAAATGCATGTGACAAAATACAACAGCACCCCTTCATGTTAAAGGTAGAGGAGAGATCAAGAATTAAAGGACCATACCTAAATGCAATAAAAGCAATATACAGCAAACAGTCAATATAAAATTAAATGGAGAGAAACATGGAAAAATCCCACTAAAATTGGGGAGAACACAATGATGCCCACTCTTGTCATATCTATTCAATATAGTAATCAAAGTGCTGTGTAGAACACTAAGACAACAAAAAGAGATCAAGAGGATACAAATTGGCAAAGAAGACATAAAAGTATCAATTTTTGCTTATGTATACATAAGCAACCCCTAAAGGTCTGCCAGAAACCTTCTCCAGATGATAAACAACTTCAGCAAAGTGGCCAGATATAAAATTAGCTCAAATCAGTAGCCTACCTTTATACAAATGAAAAACAAACTGAGAAAGAAATTAGGGAAATTACTCCCTTCAAAATAGCCACAGATATTATAAAAAATATCTTGGGATAACTCCAACCAAAAAGTGAAAGAGCTGTAAGACATTAATTTCAAGTGTCTCAAGAAAAAAATTCAAAGAAGATCTCAGAAAAGGGAGAGATCATGTCGCTTCGGCAGCACATATACTAAAATTGGAACGATACAGAGAAGATTAGCATGGCCCCTGAGCAAGGATGACATGCAAATTCGTGAAGCGTTCCATATTTTTCAATAAAGAGGAAATGAAAAACTCACTTAAAGAAATGCAGGAGAAATTGAGTCAACAATACTGCCCAAAGCAATATACAGATTCAATACAATCCCCATGAAAATACCAACTCAGTTTTTCACAGAGTTAGAAAGAGCAATTCTGAAATTCATCTGCAATAACAAAAAACCCAGGATAGCTAAAACTGTTGTCAACAGTAAAAGAACTTCTG
Organism: Apodemus speciosus; assembly: GCA_002335545.1. Lineage (NCBI taxonomy): Eukaryota > Metazoa > Chordata > Mammalia > Rodentia > Muridae > Apodemus > Apodemus speciosus. Next base: position 113,640 of record BDUI01001479.1, read on the forward strand.
GGGGAATCAGTATCCCAGACCTCAAACAATACTACAGAGCAAGACTGTTAAAAACTGCATGGTATTTGTACACGGACAGAGAGGTAG
>BDUI01001479.1:115108-128574 GCA_002335545.1 Apodemus speciosus
TTCACAACAGAAGAATCTCCAATAGTTAAGAATACCTATGTTCAAAGTCCACAGTGGTCAGAGAAATGCAAATCAAAACAACTCTGAGATTTCACCTTACATGAATCCGAATGGCTAAGATCAAAACCTGAAGAGATGGCACCTTCTGGCAAGGATATAGAGAAAGAGGAATGCTTCTCCATTGCTGATGGAATGGCAAACTGATACAACCACTCTGGAAATCAATCTGGAGGTTCCTCAGAAAACTGGAAATAGATCTACCTGAAGACCCAGCAATACCACTCTGGAGAATATGCCCAGAAGATGCCCTGCCATGCCACAGGGACATGAGTTCCACTATGTTCATAGCGGCCTTGTTTGTGATAACCGGAAGCTGGAAAAATCCTTATGTCCCATGACAGAAGAATGGGTACAGAAAATGTGCTTTATTTACACAATGGAATACTACTCAGCTATTAAGAAAGAGGGCATCCTGAGTTTTGCAGGCAAATGGATGGAACTAGAAAATATCATCCTGAGTGAGATCAATAGGACCCAAAAGGACATGCATGGTATGTCCTCACTAATAAGTGGATATAAAAAAAAGTACATAACACACAGGATACAGTTCACAGAACTCAAAAAGATCAAGAAGCTGAAGGGCCCAAGTTAGGGTACCTCAGTCCCACTTGGGTGGGTGAAGAAACAATCACAAGACTGGAGGGAGGAAGAGACATGAGAGAAAAGGGGGATGGGGGAAGAGGGGAACATGATGTGGTATTGGGCACAGAAAATGACTGAAACCCTGATGGCCAGGGGAAAGAATGGAAACAGGTAACCTCTGGAGGTAGGGGTTTGGGAGACCCTTCCAAAGGTTCCAGAGACCTGAGAGGTAGGAAACTCTCAGGTATCAAAAGGAGGAACCTTAGATGAGATGACCTAGAATGGGGAGAGGCAACATGTAGAGTCCACCTCCAGCAGAAAGTCAGCGTATCAAATGAGGGTTGGGTTGCTATCCCACAGTCAAAACTCTGACCCATAATTGTTCCTGTTTGAAAGAACTGCAGTGATGGAAATGGAGAGGAACCTGAGGAAAAGAAGGGCCAGCAACAGGCCCAAAGTGAGATCCAGCTCAAGGGGATGCCCCAAGACCTGACACGATTACTGAGGCTATGGAGCACCCACAAAAAAGGGACCTATCATTATTGTCCTCAAAAGACCCAACAAGGAGCTGAAAGACTGAGATGCAGACATTTGCACCCAGTCAATGGACAGAAGCTGCTGATCCCTGTGATTGAATTAGGGATAGGCTATAAGAAGCCGAAGAGGAGGGTGACTCTCTAGGAGGACTAGCAGTCTTTAACCTGGACCCCCAAGATCTCTCAGATACTGGAACACCAATCAGGTAGCATATACCAGCTGGTATGAGGCCTTCAATGCTTATACAGCAGAGGACTGCTGGATCTGGATTTAGTCAGAGAAGATGCACCTAACACTCAAGAGACTGGAGGCCCCAGGATGTTTAGAGGTCTGGTGGGCTGGGGGTGGGGGATGAGGACATTTTGTGGAGACAAGAGTATGGGGAAGAAGTATGGGATGTGGATCACTTGGAGGATGGGCTATGAGGGGAATAAAATTTGGAGTTTAAAATTAAGAAAAAAGAAAAAACTAATAATTTAGGTCCATCTATGTATAAAATCATGGCTCTTAGTTATGCTCCAGTTTGTTGAAATCATAAATCATATTAACTAAAATGCGAGTCGAATACTAGTTTAAAAGTAATATTAGGAACATTGTTTCTATTTTAATAATCACAGACTTACACTGAAATGTTTCTGAGAAACTGAGTGAAGTTGCAAACCTCAAAGATATTGCTCAACCCTGAATTCATGACAGGAAAGCACAGGTTTTTCAGAGTCCAGGGGAGAATTAAATTAAGGGTTTTAAAATCCTTAATGATACAAGCCTATTGACAGTATGAATTGAAAATGTTTAGATTGAAAGGCTGTCAAAGTAGCTGTGGGGAGATGAGTAGGTATTGTCTAAGCTGCTAAAATAAATGTTTCCCAGTAACAACACAGAATACACTCTATTTTCCTCCATCACTCTCCTCCCCTTTCTCCCTTTCTTTCCTTTGTCTTTTACAACATTGATTAACTCATTTTCAAACTTGTCTTAAGAAATGAGAGGAAACAAAAATGCATGATAGAATTCTAACTGAATAGAAATAAATAGAAAGATAGACATTTTGAGGAAAAAAATTCACAAATGAATACATAGTAATTTGGTTCCAATATCAGCTTGGGCTGACCTTTTAAATTGCTTGATAAATTAAAAGTTTGCTCAAATGTGTTTTAAAAAACATAAATTCATTATCATTTAAAAATTAGCAAGCTTTTAACCTTGTTGAAACATTTGTAGAGACCCAGTAAAGCTCCACCCAGACAAATACCTCAAGGGGTTTGTGTTCTATATGCCCAACTTCAGAACCTAATCCTTGTACCTATACCATAAGTACTAAGTYCAGTGTCATGGCTCAGAGATCATACACAATCTCACCAGTCCAAGTACCTGATAAGAATTTCAAAATAAAATATAATACAAAAATTTAAATAAACTTTGTTTCTTTGTATCTTTCTTCAGCATCTGTATTTGTATTTATATGCATGCTCATACCAATACATGGGCCTGTAACTTAAAGTAAAACTTAGAGGAGTTGATTCTCTTACTGTGTCTGTCTTAAGACTGAACTGAGGCCATTAGGCTTGGTAGTCAATGACATCATGTCACACTCTAATTCCCCTGAACTCTCAAAGGAAAAAACTCAAATAGATTCAAGGGAAAATATATATACCTATAAATAAAATGAGAAATTTAATAGAAGAACCCAATGTGAAATTTATCAAGGACTTAAAAAACAAGAAAACAAACAAACAAACAAACAAACAAAAAAGGCAGTCAGTGGTGGCACATGCCTTTAATCCCAGCACTTGGGAGGCAGGGACAGGCAGATTTCTGAGTTCGAGGCCAGCCTAGTCTACATAGTGAGTTCCAGGACAGCCAGGGCTATACAGAGAAACCCTGTATCCAANTATATTTATAATATTTATTTTTATCAGATATTTTCTTTATTTGCATTTCAAATGTTTTCAGCTTTTCTCATTTTGTCTCTTAAAACCCCCATCCCATCCCCCCTACCCCTGCTCACCAACCTACCCACACCTGCTTTCCTGTCCTGGAATTCTCCTACACTGGAGTATTGAGCTTTCACAGGACCAAGGGCCTCTCTTCTCACTGATGTCCAACAAGGTTATCCTTTGCTACACATGCAGCTGGAGCCATGGGTTCCTCCATGTGTAATCTTTGGTTGGTGGTTTAGTCCCTGGGAGCTCTAGGGGTACTGTTTGGTTCATATTGTTGTTCCTCCTATGGAACTGAGAACCCTTTCAGTGCCTTGCGTCCTTTCATTTAGCTCTTCCTTTGGGGACCCTCTGCTCAGTCCAATGGTTGACTAAGCATCTACCTCTTTGTCAGGCCCTGGCAGAGCCTATCAGGAGAGAGCCTTATCATGCTCCTGCCAGCAAGCATTTGTTTGCATCCAGAATAGTGTCAGGATTTGGTAACTATATGTACGATGGATCCCCAGGTGGGGCAGTCTTTGTATGGACTTTCTTTCAGTCTCTGCTCTACACTTAGTTTCTGTATCTTTTCCCAAAGGTATTTTGTTCCCCCTTCTAAGGACTGAAGTATCCACACTTTGGTCTTCCTTCTTCAGGAGCTTTACATGGTCTGTGAATTGTATCTTTGGTACAAAGCTTCTGGGCTAATATCCACTTATCAGGGAGTGCATACCATGTATGTTCTTTAGTGATTGGGTTACCTCACTCAAGATATTTTCTAGTTCCATCCATTTGAATAAGAATTTCATTAATTTATTGTTTTAATAGAGGAATAGTACTCCATTGTGTAAATGTACCACATTTTCAGTATCCATTCTTCTGTGGATCTTTCCATCTTCTGGCTATTATAAATAAGACTGCTGTGAATACAGAGAAGCATGTGTCCTTAGTACATGTTGGAACATCTTCTGGGTATATACCCAGGAATGGAATAGCTGGGTCTTCAAGTAGTATTATGTCCAATTTTCTGAGGACAGTTCTGCCAAAGTGATTTCTAGAGTGGTTGTACCAGCTTGCAATCCCATGAGAAATGGAGGAGTCTTCCTCTTTCTCTACATTCTCACCAGCATCTGATGTCACTAGAGTTGTTGATCTTAGCCATTTTGACTGGTATGAGGTAGAATCTCAGGGTTGTTTTATTTGCATTTTCTTGATGAGTAAGAATGTTGAACATTTCTTTATATGCTTCTCAGACATTCAGTATTCCTCAGTTGAGATTTTTCTGTTTAGCTCTGTACCCCATTTTAATAGGGTTATTTGGTTCTCTGGAGTCTAACTTTTTGAGTTCTTTGTATGTATTGGATATTAGCCCTCTGTGAGATGTAGGATTGGTAAAGATTTTTTTTCCCAATCCATTTTGTCCTACTGACAGTGTCCTTTACATGACAGAAACTTTGCTATTTTATGAGGTCCCATTTGTCAATTCATGATCTTAGGGCATGAGGTATTGGTGCTCTGTTCAGGAAATTTTCCCCTGAGCTCATGANGATTCTGCCAGAAGTTCTCTTATTATTGAGAATATTTTAGGGGGGGTTGTTATTCCAGATGAATTTGAGAATTGCTCTTTCTAACTCTATGAAGAATTGAGTTGGAATTTTGATGGTGATTGCATTGAATCTGTAGATTGCTTTTGGCAAGATGACCATTTTTACTATATTCTGCCAATCCATGAGCATGGGAGATCTTTCCATCTTCTGAGATCTTCTTCAATTTCTTTCTTCAGAGATTTGAAGTTCTCGACATACAAATATTTCACTTGCTTGGTTAGAGACACACCAAGGTATTTTATATTATTTGTGAATATTGTGAAGGGTGTTGTTTCTCTAATTTGTTTCTCAGCCTGTTTATCCTTTGACTAAAGGCAGGCCAATGATTTGTTTGAGTTAATTTTAAATCCAGCCACTTTGCTGATGTTGTTTATCAGGTTTGAGATTTCTCTGGTGGAATTTTTGGGGTGACTTAAGTATACTATCATATCATCTGCAAATAGTGATATTTTAACTTCTTCCTTTCCAATTTGTATCCCTTTGACTTCCTTTTGTAGTCTAATTGCTGTGGCTAGGACTATATTGAACAAGGAGAGAGAGAGTGGGCAGCCTTGTCTAGTCCCAGATTTTAGTGGAATTGCTTCAAGTTTCTCTCCATTTATTTTGATGTTGGCTACTGGTTTGCTGTATATTGCTTTTGCTATGTTTAGATATGGGCCTTGAGTTCCTTGATCTTACCAAGGCTTTCATCATGAAGGGGTGTTTGATTTTATGAAATGCTTTCTCGGCATCTAATGAATTGATCATGTGTTTTTTTTTTCTTTGAGTTTCTTTATGTAGTAGATTACCTTCATGGATTTCCCTATATTGAACCATCTCTGCATCCTTGGGATGAAGCCTACTTGATCATGATTAATGATCRTTTTAATGTGTTCTTGGATTTGATTTGGGAGAGTTTTATTGAGTATTTTTGCATTGATATTCATAAGGGAAATTGGTCTGAAGTTCTCTTTCTTTGTTTGGTCTTTGTGTGGTATAGGTATCAGAGTAATTGTGGCTTCATAGAACAAATTAGATATTTTTACTTCCATTTCAACATTGTAGAATACTTTGAAGACTTTTGATTGATATCATGTATTCTTTGAAGGTCTGATAGAACTCTGCATTGAACCCATCTGTTCCGGGGATTTTTTTGGTTGGGAGACTATTAATGACTGCTTCTAATACTTTAGGGGTTATGGCACTGTTTAGATCATTTATCTGATCCTGATTTAACTTTCATACCTGGTATCTGTCTAGAAATTTGTCAATTTCATCCAGATTATCCACTTTTGTTGAATATAGGCTTTTGTAGTAGGATCCAATGATTTTTTTTAATTTCCTCAATTTCTGTTCTTATGTCTCCCTTTTCAATTCTGATTTCATTGATTTGGATACTGGCTCTGTGCCCTCAGGTTAGTCTGGCTAAGCGTTTATCTATCTTCTTGATTTTCTCAAAGAACCAGCTCCTGGTGTGGTTGATTCTTTGTATAGTTCTTATTTTTTTTCTATTTGTGCCCTGAGTTTGATTATTTCCTGCCATCTACTCCTCTAGGGTGCATTTGCTTCTTTTTGTTCTTAAGCATTCAGATGTGCCATCAAGCTGCTAGTGTATACTCTCTACAGTTTCTTTTTGGAATCACTAAGAGCTATGAGTTTTCCTGTTACCACTGTTTTCACTGTCTCCCATAAGTTTGGGTATGTTGTGACTTAATTTTCCTTAAATTCAAAAAAGTCCATAATTTCTTTATTTCTTCCTTGACCAAGTTATCATTGAGTAGAGTGTTGTTCAGCATCCACATTTATATGGGCTTTTTGTTGTTTTTTGAAGACCAGCCTCATCTTTGTTGATCTGATAGGGTGCATGGAATTACTTCAGTCTTCATGTATTGGTTGAGGCCTGTTTTGTGACTAATAATGTGGTCAGTTTTGGAGAAGATGCTGAGGTGCTGAGAAAAAGGTTTATTCTTTTGTTTTAGGAAAAAAATKTTCTATAGATATCTGTTAAACCGATTTTGTTCATAACTTCTGTTAGTTTTACTGTGTCTCTGTTTGGTTTTTGTTGCCATGATCTGTCCATTGATGAGAGTGGGGTGTTGAAGTCTCCCAGTATTAYGGTGTGAGGTGCAATGTATATTTTCAGCTTAGTAAAGTTTCTTTTATGAATGTGGTGCCCTTGCATTTGAAGCATAGATGTGCAGAATTGAGAGTTTTTCTTGGTAAATTTTTCCTTTGATGAGTATAAAGTGCCCTTCCTTATCTTTCTTGATAGCTTTAGGTTGAAAGTCGATTTTATTCGCTATTAGAATGCCTACTGRATCTTGTTTCTAGGAACCATTTACTTGGTTTTTGTCACTGAGGTGAGTTTTCTCTATGCAGCAAAATGTTGGGTCCTGTTTTTGTATCCAGTCTCTTAGTCTATGTCCTTTTATTGGGGAACTGAGTCCATTGATATTAGGAGATATTAAGGAAAAATGATTGTTGCTTCCTGTTATTTTTATGCTAGAGGTGGAACTATGTTTATGTGTCTATCTTCTTTTTGGTTTGTTAAATGAAAGATTATTTTCTTGCTTTTTCTTGGGGATAGTTTTCCTCTTTCTGTTGGAGATTTTTTTTCCTTTGAATGGCTAGATTTGTGGAAGGATCGTCCATGATAAATACAAGTTTACACAATATCTTGTGTAATTCTGATAGGTCTATCTTTATATGTTACTNATCTTGTTTCTAGGAACCATTTACTTGGTTTTTGTCACTGAGGTGAGTTTTCTCTATGCAGCAAAATGTTGGGTCCTGTTTTTGTATCCAGTCTCTTAGTCTATGTCCTTTTATTGGGGAACTGAGTCCATTGATATTAGGAGATATTAAGGAAAAATGATTGTTGCTTCCTGTTATTTTTATGCTAGAGGTGGAACTATGTTTATGTGTCTATCTTCTTTTTGGTTTGTTAAATGAAAGATTATTTTCTTGCTTTTTCTTGGGGATAGTTTTCCTCTTTCTGTTGGAGATTTTTTTTCCTTTGAATGGCTAGATTTGTGGAAGGATCGTCCATGATAAATACAAGTTTACACAATATCTTGTGTAATTCTGATAGGTCTATCTTTATATGTTACTKGACTTTTTCCCTTATTGCTTTTAATATTCTCTCTTTCTTGAGTGCATTTTGGTGTTTTGTTTATTATGTGATGGGAGGAATTTTTTTCTGGTCCAGTCTATTTGGAGTTCTGTAGGCTTCTTGTATGTTCATGGGCATCTCTTTGTTTAGGTTAGGGAAGTTTTCTTCTATTATTTTGTTGAAGATATTTACGGGCCCTTTAAGTTGGGAATCTTCACTATCTTCTAGATATATTATCCTTAGGTTTTGTCTTCTCTTTGTGTTCTGGATTTCCTGGATACTTTGGGTTAGGAGTTTTTTGCTTTTAGTATTTTCTTTCACTGTTGTGTCAAGGTTTTCTATGGTATCTTCTGACCTTGAAATTCTTTCTTCTATCTCCTGCATTATGTTGGTGATACTTGCATCTATGACTCCTGATCTCTTTCCTAGGTTTTTCTAACTCCAGGGTTGTCTCCCTTTGTGATTTCTTTATGGTTTATATTTCCATTTTTAAATCTTGGATTTTATTCATTTCCTTTGCCCTTTTGATTGTGTTTTCCTGTAGTTCTTTAAGGTGATTTTTATGTTTCCTCTTTAAGGAAACTGTTTACCTGTGTGCTCCTGTATTTCTGTAAGGACGTTATTTATGTCCCTCTTAGTGTCCCCTATCACCTCATGAGATGTGATTTCAGATCTGAATCTTACTTTTGTGGTGTKGTGGTGCATCCAGGACTTGCTAAGGTAGAAGAATTGGGTTCTGATGCTACCAAGTAACCTTGGTTTCTGTTGCTTGTGTTCTGATGCTTGCCTCCCATCATCTACGTTGCCTGCCCTTACTATATCTGACTGGAGCCTGTCCTTTCTGTGATCCTGTTTGTATCAGAACTCTTCAGAGTCAAGCTGTGTCTGTGATCCTGTGATTCTGTGATCCTGTGATCCTGAGATCCTGAGTGTGATCAAGCCCCTGGGAGTCAAGCTGCCTCTGGCACCCTGAAATCCTGGTGTGACCAAGCTCCTGGCATCTTGGGATCCTGTAGTCCTGGATCCTAGGCATGTTAAAGTTCTTGGGATTGGTGCTTCCTGGGTATTGTGAGACTAGCTGCTGTGTTTGTGTCCAAGGTATGCTCAGGTCACTGACCCAGACAGGAAGGATCCCTTGCCACTGGTTGGGCTGTGTTCCTGTGTGCCTTGGTCCTGCTGGTCCAAATTACTCCTGGTTTAGGGACAGATTTTATGCCATCCTCACCTCTGAGTCTATGATCCTGGACATGATAGAGGGTGTGGGTGTAGAACTTCCTCTGGGTGTTGTAGGACTGTCTGTGGAGTTTATGCCCAAGGTCCTATAATATTTTTTAATGTATAACATATATACAGCATAGACAGGCTCATATATAACATCATGATGTAAAGCATATAACTGGAGGATAAGTGTAGTTGTATGAAATTGAAACYAAGTTTAAGTGGGACTATTATGCAGTATAAAAGTTTATATAAGTTGTCATGTTAACTGCAAGAGGATTTAACATGTACACAAATGATAAAGGCAATCAAAGTACAAAAGCATATTTTTTTTTAAAGTTTGTAAATGTTTGGGAAAAACTATACAGTAGTCAAATTCCATATGCAATGAGTCACTGGTCAAAAGAGATTTCATGTAGCACCCCTCCCACACACACACACACATACACAAAGAATGTAGGTTATGGCCAAGGCTATGGATTACCCTCTACAACCTAAGGCTCTATTGCTGAAGACAATATGTAAGAAAAATATAATAAGTATGTTATATTACTTGTGGCTATGGTGAAGAGTGTCATTTCCCTAATTCCTTTCTCAGCCTCTTTATCCTTTGAGTATAGGAAGGCCAATAATTTGTTTGAGTTAATTTTATATCCAGCCACTTTGCTGATGTTGTTTATCAGATTTAGAGTACTCTGGTGGAATTTTTGAGGTCCCTAAAGTATACTATCATATCATCTGCAAATAGTGATATTTTTACTTCTTTTCCAATTTGAATCCCTTTGATCTCCTTTTGTTGTATAATTGCTCTGGCTAGGACTTTGAGTACTATATTGAACAGGTAGGGAGAGAGTGGGCAGCCTTTTCTAGTCACTGATTTCAGTGGGATTGGTTTGAGTTTCTCCCCATTTAGTTTGATGTTCACTACTGGTTTGTTGTAAATTGCTTTTACTATATTTACATATGGGGCTTGAATTCTAGATCTTTCCAAGACTTTTATTGATCGAACACATGTTCGATTTTGTCAAATTCTTTCTCAGAATCTAATGAAATGATGATGTGGTTTATTTCTTTATTTGTTTATATCAAGGATTACATTGATGGGTTTCCATATTTTGAACCATCCTTGCATCCCTGGAATGGAGCCTACTTCATTATTGTGGATGCTCTTTTTGATGTGTTCTTGGATACTGTTGGCAAGAATTTTATTGAGTATTTTTTTGCATCAGTATTCATAGGGGAATTTGGTCTAAAGTTCTCTTTCTTCGTTGGTCCTGGACTTTTTTTGGTTGGGAGACTATTAATGACTGCTTCTATTTCTTCAGGGGTTATGGGATTGTTTAAGTCATTTATCTGAACCTGATTTAACTTTGGTACCTGGTATCTGTCTAGAAAATTGTCCATTTTATCTACATTTTCCACTTTTGTTAATTATAGGCTTTTGTAGTAGGATCTGATGATATTTTGGATTTCCTCAGTATCAGTTGTTATGCCTCCTTTTTCATTTCGGATTTTGTTGATTTGGATACTGTCTCTTTGTCAGTTTGGCTAAAGGTTTTTCTATCTTGTTGTTTTTTCAAAGAACCGGCTCCTTGTTTGGTTGATTTTGTTGTATAGTTCTTTTTGTTTCTACTTGGTTGATTTCAGACCTGAGTTTGATTGCTTCCTGCCCTCTATTCCTATTGAGTATATTTGCTTCTTTTTGTTCTAGAGCCTTCAGCTGTGCTGTTAACCTGTTAGTGTATGATTTTTCCTCTTAGCACTGCTTTCATTGTGTCCCATAAGTTTTGGTATGTTGTTCCATCATTTTCATTAAATTCTAAAAAGTCTTTAATTTCTTTCTTTATTTCTTCCTTGACCAAGTTATCATTGAGTAGAATATTGTTCAGTTTCCATATGTATGTGAGCTTTCTGTTGTTTTTGTTTTCATTGCAGACCAGCCTTAATCCGTGGTGATCTGATAGGGTGAATGGAATTATTTCAATCTTCTTATATCTGCTGAGGTCTGTTTTGTGACTGATGATATGGTCAGTTTTGGAGAAGGTACAGTGAGGTGCTGAGAAGAAGGTATATTCTTTTGTTTTAGAATAAAATATTCTATAGATATCTGTTGAATCCATTTGTTTCATAACCTCTGTTATTTTCACTCTTTCTTGTTTTAGTTTGTGTTTCCCTGATCTGTGCACTAATGAGAGTGGGCTGTTGAAGTCTCCTACAATTATGTGAGGTGCAATGTGTGCTTTGAGATATAGTAAAGTTTCTTTCATTAATGTGTGTGCCCTTGTATTTGGAGCACAAATGTTCATAATAAAGACTTCATCTTGGTAGATCTTTCCTTTGATGAGAATGAAGTGTCCTTCCTTATTTTTTTATTTAATAATTATAGTTTGAAAGTCGATTTTATTCTGTATTAGGATGGCTACACCATCTTGTTTCTTGGGACCATTTGCATGGAAAACTGTTTTCTAGCCTTTTTACTCTGAGGTAGTATCTTTCTTTGTGCCTGAGGTGGGTTTCCTGTATGCAGAAAAATGTTTGGTCCTGCTTATATATCCAGTCTGTTAATCTATGTCTTTTTATTGGAAAACTGAGTTCACTGATATTAAGAGATATTAAGGAGAAGTGATTGTTCCTTCCTGTAATTTTTGTAATAAGAGGTGGAGTTATGTTTGTGTGTCTCCCTTCTTTTTGGTTTGTTAAAAGAAGATTGATTTCTTGCTCTTTCTTGTGTGTAGTTTCCCTCCTTTTGTTGGAGTTTTCCATTCGTTATCATTCAAAGGGCTGGATTTGTGGAAAGATATTGTGTAAATTTGTTTTTGTCATGGAATACCTTGCTTTCTCCATCTATGGTAATTGAGAGTTTTGCTGATAATTGTAGCCTGGGTTGACATTTGTGTTCCTTTAGGGTCTATATGACATCTGCTAAGGATTTTCAGCTTTCATAGTCTCAGGCAAGTAGTATGGTGAAATTCTGATAGGTTTACCATTATATGTTACTTGATCTTTTCCCCTTACTGCTTTTAATATTCCTTCTTTGTTTAGTGCATTTGGTATTTTAATTATTATGTGATGGGAGAAATTTCTTTTCTGGTTCAAATTATTTGGAGTTCTGTGGGCTTCTTGTATGTTCATGGGCATCTCCTTCTTTAGGTAGGGAAGTTTTCTTCTATAATTTTGTTGAAGATATTTACTGGTCCTTTAAGTTGGAAAACTTCAATCTCTTTTATACCTATAATCCTTAGGTTTGGTTTTCTCATTTTGTCCTGGATTTCATGGATATTTGGGGTTAGGAGCTTTTTGCATTTTTCATTTTCTTTAACTGTTGTTTTAATGCTTTCTATGGTATCTTCTGCATCTGAAATTCTCTCTTCTATCTCTTGTATTCTTTTGTTGATGCTTGTATCCATGACTCCTGACTTCTTTCCTACGTTTTTTATGTCCAGAGTTGTTTCCCTTTGTGATTTATTTATTGKTTCTTCCTCCATTTTTAGGCCCTGGATGGTTTTGTTCAATTCCTTCTTCTGTTTGTTGTGCTTTCCTATAGTTATTTAAAGGCTTCAACCTGTTTACCTGTGTTCTCCTGTATTTCTTTAAGGGAGTTATTTATGTCCTTTTCGAAGCCCTCTATCAGCACCATGAGCTGTGATTTTAAATTCAAATCTTGTTTTTCTGGTGTGTTGGGGTACCTAGGACTTGCTGTTGTGGAAGAACTGGGTTCAGATGGTACCATGTTGCCTTGATTTCTGTTGGTAACGTTCCTGAGTTTGMCTTTTGCCATCTGGTTATCTCTGGTGTTAGTTGGTCCTGCTGTCTCTGGTGGGTTCCTGTCCCTCCTGTGGGCCTGCAAGCCTGTCTCAGCACCCCTGGCTGACCGGCCCTCCCCAGGCATAGACTGTTGTGGTGCTACCATCCTCCCGTGTGCAGGTGGAGCCTGGACTGACTCTGTCCCAGCTGCTTTGCTGTTCCTGTGTTCCCTGTGCATCTGGCTGTACCTGCCACCTCATTTGCTGAAGAGAAGATGGAGGCCTCATCTCCAAAGCTGGGAGTCAAGTTATTCCCTGCAGAGAGGTTCTCCCCTGGCAGGATCAGTGCACAGATGACTATAGTGTTGCCCAGCTCCTGGGTCCAGGTGGAGCCTGGATGGACCCTGGCCCAGCTGCTCTGTAGCTCCTGTGTTTGCTGTGCTAACTGTACCTGCCCTCTCAGTTGCCAGAGAGAAAATGATTGATAAATCATTTGACAAAATTCAGCATCCTTTCATGCTAAAAGTCTTGRAAAGAGCAGGAATTCAAGGCCCATACCTAAACATAATAAAAGCAATTTACAGCAGACCGGCAGGCAACATCAAAGTAAATTGAGAGAAACTTGAAGCAATCACACTAAAAGCAGGGACTAGACAAGGCTGCCCCCTCTCACCATATCTTTTCAATATAGTACTTGAGGTACTAGCTG